>JAVSBV010000049.1:5140429-5157942 GCA_033117975.1 Parotocinclus spilosoma
TATATATATAATCTATCTATCTATTTATATATATATATATATATAAAGATATAGATTTATATATATATATATATATATATAAATCTATATCTTTTTTAGATTTTTTATATCTGATTTATATAAAATCAGGGAATATAACCACTTTGAATACTTGAGTGTTACTTGTAGTACATCATAACAGACTTTTGGTATGTGAATATAAAACTGCTTTTACTCCTATTATGGTAAGAAAAAAAGTATTTTCACAAACACATTTTCCCAACGTCTCAAGCATTCAAACGTGAAATTAAACCCAAGTTTCACAATTTCACTGATTTCCCGGAAGCAATGTTACACCCAGAATAATACTAATCTGTCACTCCCTTTACCTTGGAATAATAGTGAAAATTCACTACTGGTAATTTTTTTAGGAGAAAAAAGGAAATTGTTATTAATCACACCATTTATAAGATAACAGCATGAGATTTAATATTACAATGCCTCACAACACATGACAGTTTGTTAATAGCTATTTGGTAGGGTGACCTGATTTCTCAACTGTCTTGTTAACATTTTGTTACTTATCCTTTCGTAGCTTATGTACACTTCAAAACGAAATATCCCATGATTTAATGTCTCCTTATTTTTGTCAAGCTGGGAGATTAAGGGTCTGTTTGTCTGATCGGCAATCAATCAGTGGAAATTGCATGAGGGCCAATTTGATCCCAACCTCAATCTGCCCCTGCCTGGAGTTGGCACGTCCTTCTGGTGTCTGTGCCCCCCCCCCCTCTTATATTTTAAAGGCATGCCATAGCCAGCCACTTACTACCAGCACTACTCAGGAGTAAGTTTAATTTAATAATAATAACAATATAACCATACATTATTAGGTCTTGTTTACATGTGCAGTGTTAAACAAACACCCTTGTTCAGAGAAACTAGGAATGGATTTCAGCAATTGAAGGGTCTTTTTTGGGTCAAAAGTGGCAGCTTGGCTCAGTTTGGATTTCTTAATTTTCTGATTAGTATTTAAGCTTTAATTATTGTCTCACATTTAGTATGCTATTAATGCAATGACATAATTATATAAATAAATATTAATAATTATTACTGATCAAATATTGGTCTCAAGTGAGATTATTAATATTTATTTAAATGTAATAACAGTAAGATATCGTTTATATTACTAGATACAGACCCTTCAAATATAAAACCAGCTATATATTACATTATATTAATTGTCATGTGACAGGCACAAGGTTAGAACTACACTATAAAAAAAAGTAGAAGACCTGAAGTAAATGCGCTATATCATACAAAATACAACAAGTTAATTATTTTAGTGACAGATTACTTACAATTTAGTACATATTTTTAACAGTTATACTTTGTCCTACAAAGTTAGTAATGTTTATGTTAATACTTCACCCAGGTGGTGAGGTATATGGTTTATTAAGTTCACAATGGGATCAGATCGATACTGGGTATTGACTGATATGAAAAGTTTATGTATTGTTATCAGAACTAAAAATAATGAATCCCTAGGTTTAATTGTGTGTATTAAATGTAGCCTTGATGTTAATATGTATTAACATTAAGATGAGCTTGGTTCACTTTGTCAGCAGGCCACAACTAGCACCATTTTCAGATTGCAGGAAGGACTTGCATACAGTATAACTTCCATAAACATGTTTACTAGACATTGGCGTAATAGATAATTGTTGTCAGTGCTTACTTCATATTTAAAAAGAGTGGAGACAATGTAGCTAAAATGTTTTTGTTTATTTTCTTTCAGCTCATAAACTGGTATTACTTAGTGACAAATCAGAGAATTGCTGAGAGAACGTTCAGTGAGAAGTTAAAAACTTAACTAAAAACTAAAAGATGCTGCCATATGCACTACACTGTTTAGTTCTTACACGTACATAGATATTTTGTCTAGGGTTAGGGTTAGTACTTGTATTGGGCAACCATTAATATTTAAACAGTTGCTCTGCTTGTAGAATATAGTTGTGACAGTACAATTTTATTTCAAAATAACTATTAAAAATAGGACATGTTGGCATATAACAGTATAACAATATTGCAACTTTTCCTGACAATATCAGTACAGAACAGAAATAGTTCAGTACATCTGACTGATTGAATAAATCTATCATGTAAGCAGAAAGAAACATCTTGACCTTGTTCCTTTTGCAACTGCCATTGTCACAGTGGGCTAGTGTTGTATTGCGTTTTAACGGTGAGGGCCTTCTCTGAATTTGTCAGTACATTGTTTGGATATGTGTTGGTCAGGAAAGGCTGTTGGTTGTGTTGTGAAGAGAGATTTTAGTTTGTGATTACACTGCAGTCCATTACACCTAGTGAAATAGAACGGCACGTTGCTACAGAAGTCAGCATGTGTTACAAATTGACAAAGGTTAGTTAGATTGCAGTGTTGTGATAGCATGTTCCGGCTGTCAACTTGTGTGTTAGCAATGTTGTCAATAGTGGTTATACAGGAGCTTTGTGTGTTTATGACAGAATCTGCTGTTGCACAGTAACGAACAAGTCTGCATAAGGAAGTGTCCAAACCTCTAAAGTTTGTTTCTTTTAGGTTGATAATGCTACATACGAGCATATTTAAGATTATTAAACAATGCTTACTATACCATTTATTTTAAGACACTGCCATAGTTATTAATGCCTTACACAAATAATAAAAGTGTGAATAGCAGTGCTAATATATGTTTTGACAGTGTGTTAGAGACAATGAAATAGGTAAGGGAAATAGCACAGACAGTTTAATGCTCTTGGGTAATGACATTCATGAGAATATTACTTTGACATGTATTATATACCTAAATATTGTTGTTTGGGTAGGTGGTACATCACATTGTGGACCCCCAGACTTGAGTCTAGTTGGGCATATGTGGCATTTTCTGGGAAAACAAGACCAAATCATATCTATATACACAGACACACACACATACATACATACTGGTGGTGTTCCAATTGATTGCCGAACACAAAAATCGATCATCTGCACTATGCAGAAATTTATATTAGAAATTTAAATGTAAATTTTGCATCCTGCAACACATGCAATAAATAATAATACATTGCAGGGGAAGCACATTAAAATGCTTCAATACAACTAATTTAACACGTTGTTTAAAGAACAAACACTTGGCGGAGTATGGTGAGCTTTGAGGCACCTGGCATGTGATTTGTTATTGGCACTCGTCGGTGATCGATATCGGAATCGGCATCATAAAACATGATCGGAGCATCCCATCTTCAGCTTTAAGGCAGAGGCCACCAGACTTTGATTTAAAATGTCCTGGCATTCCAAGTTCATGAAGCCATACACCCTGACATGGTTTCTGGGTTTTTGGACGAGAAACGAGCTCAAAGCATCCATTCCTTCTACATACTTCACAGTCTGCATTAGGTCCTTTTCCTAAGTTTCCTAAGGCTAAGTTTGTTGCCCAAAATCTTTATCTTGGCCTCATCTGATCAAAGCGCACAGTCCCAGTTAAAGTCCCAGCTTGGAGAACTCCAGACGTTGAAATGTTAAAAAAGGCTTTTACCAGATACCTCCCAAACAGCTTGGTGGAATGTAGATAGTGCCTGATGGTTGTTATGGAGACTTTGTGATTCCAAGATGCTACTTTTTGATGCAATTCTCTAACAGTGAGATTTGACTAACTTTTTTTTTCTCCTCACTGTGTGTAGTGGCAAGATAAACTTGTGTCCTCGTTCAGGCTGCTGTTGTTCCAGTTGTTTTAAACGTCTTGATGATTCTTCTGTAGATATGGACAGGGGTATCGAGTACTTTATTCTTGTATCCATTGACAGACTTATGAAGATCAACCCATGTTGAAGAGTGGATAAAGAAATAGACCTCATGTCATACTTGTACCCCAGGGAAACAGGAAGTGATGAATTACTATTTGAAGGGTCCCACATACTCATAAACTACAGTAGAAATGCTTCAGTTACATTTTCTAGGAATTGTTAGGGGTGAAGGATAATTTAAAAGTGTGACATGGTTAACCGTTAAAGATTTGCAGCAGCTTTTAATATGAAAAATTAATATGAATATTTTGGGGATAAAATGGGTCCAAACCTATGTTTTTTTTTCTATTCCACTGCACTATGTGCAGAAAGCCCTCTCTTTCTTTTCCTTCTAGACAGATTTAAGTGTCAGGACTGCGTTCTATTAAAACATACATTTTTTTTAACATAATTTGTACTTTCTGTCCTACAGATAGCTAGATTGAGATTTTAGTTAACTTATTTTCCAGTTTGTTGTTTTTAACGTTCAGGCAAGAGGATGGAGAGCTAGAGGAGGGTGAGCTGGAGGATGATGGAGGAGAGCTGGAGGTACCCAGCACAGAGGGAGTGGAACCGGAGGAAAAACCCAGTCGCAGCAAGGAGCGCCACGGCAGTGACTCGGACGATGAGAAGACCCATCGCCGCAAAAGGAAGAGGAAGAAGGAGAGGGATAGAGACAGGGAGAAGGAGAAGAGGAGGGCAAAAAAGAGACGTAAATCAAAACACAAAGTAAGTGTATTTGTAATGACCTGTATTAAGAGCATTTAATAGGAGTCTGTTAGTGTTTCTCATTTATATGTGCCAATTTGTTTGATATAGCGTCATGCCTCATCCAGTGATGAGCACTCAGACTTCAGTGATGAATCTGACTACAGTCCCAATGAGAAGAGGAAATATCGTGAATACAGCCCTCAGTATCCACCCTCAGTGAGTAATACATGCCGTTACATGTCTTTTTAGCAGTCACGACATAAAAAAACTCTTCTCCATGTTTCAGTCTCATGGAGGATACGGTCCTTCCTCTGGTCATGGAGGGCCAATGTCAAAGAAAGGCAGCTTCATGAAAATGGACAAACAGGGCTACAGTGGCTACGATGAGTATGATGATGAGAACTATGAGGGTGAGGAGGATGAAGACATGGGTGATGATGACTATGATGACTTTACCAAGGAGCTTAACCAGTACCGCAAGGCAAAAGAGGGAGGTGGACCAATCAGCCGTGGTAGAGGTGCACTCTAATACTGTACTTTAATAATAACTTTAATAATAATAACTGTTTCTCATGTCTAGGAAAAAACTGTAGTCTGGAAAAATGTTCTTAATACTATAATTTTTAAACTAACCCTATTGCACAGGACTTAAGGGCCGAATGAAGAACCAGAGAGGCCGAGGCAGAGGCGGGATGAGGGGTCGTGGAGCTAGAGGAGGAAGCAGAGGAAGGGGACGGGGCAAGATGGGTGGAGATGATGAAGGGGATGGCATGTATGGAGATGACATGGAGGTTTGTTACTTCTAACATGCGTGATTAAGTGCTCTTGTGTTTTCTACGTTTATCTTAAAGTTGCTTTCATAAGATAAACATGTCATATATTTGCAAATTCCCCTGCACAGTATGGCGATGATGACTACGAAATGGGAGATGATGATTATGATGATTACTCAAAAGAGCTGAATCAATACAGGAAATCCAAGGATAGAGGGCGTGGTCAGTTCAAAGCATTTGAAAGCAGTTCTTCAAATTGTTGGTTAGCTTGTAAAATGGCATATAATTAATGCAAATGGATTTATTTGTGTTTTTATTAGGAGGGAAAGGTGGCCGAGGTCGTGGGAGGGGGAAAGGTGGTCGAGGAATGAGTCGGGGCCGTGGGAGAAATCGAGGGAGGGGCCGTGGAGGAGATCAAGGCATTGATGACGAAAACAGTGGAGATATGGACTTGGGGGTAAGAAGCCATTTTCGTTTTACTACATCAGACCATACCAGTGATGATTTATTAGAGACTTTCAGTACCAGGAGCAGTTACAACTGTACCTTATTCCCCTCGAGTACTGCATTGGTGATATGGGCACTGATTTTAATGACTGAAACCCGGATAATAATCGGTGATCTAAAAGTAAAATAAAGAAAATATTTCAACACCATTGTAAACAATCAAAATCCTCCCCAAAAAGACTTAGTTGCTCACAAGCAAGGATGGGGTGAGTTTCACCACTTTGTGAACAACTGTCTGAGCAAAACAGTTTATGAGCAGCGTTTCTCATCGAGCAATTGCAAATAATTTAGGAATGTCATAATCTACAGTCCATAATATCATCAAAAGATTCAGAGAATCTGGGGAAATCTCTAAAAGTAAGCGGCAAGGCCAAAAACCAACGTTGAATGCCTGTGACCTTCGATTCCTCAGGCATCACTGCATTAAAAACAAAACATCATTCTGTAATAGATATTAACACATGGGCTCCTTGAGCAAGACCCTTAACCCACAATTGCTTGGATTGCAAGGCTGTATCAGTTGTAAGTCGCTCTGGATAAGGGCGTCTGCTAAATGCTGGAAATGTAAAGGTTTTCTGATGATAACAAGGAACTGAAGATAGCTGTTTTCCCTGTAGGATGGAGGTGGTGGTCAGAGGAAGCATGATCATGAAAAGCATGGGCAAGATAAGAAAGGAAAGGCCATTTGCAAATACTACATTGAGGGACGTTGTACCTGGGTAAGAACACTGGGGAATACACGTTATATTAATTATGCTAAAGTGTTTTATAATTGTTTATTTGATATAATTGAAACACAGAAATATTCTCACTTTTTAACAGGGGGAACACTGCAACTTCAGTCACGATATTGATTTGCCCAAAAAGAAAGAGCTTTGCAAATTCTACATTACTGGCTTCTGTGCTCGGGCAGAAAATTGTCCCTACATGCATGATATCCTTTACCGCTTTTTTCGGTTTTCTTCTAGAAATCTTTATAAATTTCCATTAGTGGGGGTTTCTACTAGACTCAAGAAAACATCGACCCTGTTTATAATTGTTCTTTTCATGGGTCTTGTATCAGAACTCTCTTGCAAAGACTTGAATTAAAAAAAAAAAAGGTTAAGTTTGTGCTCACCAGCTCTGCTTGAACTTCATTCTTCTTTGACCAGCCATGCAGGTTTGGACATTGTAAATGATGTGCTGTGTTGTTACTGTGTTGTAAATGATCACTTTATTAGGTTTCTTTCTTAAAGACTCATTGTCAATTCGATCAGTTCCACTTATTGATGGACATGTTTTTGCATTTACAGACTGTAGTCCATCTTGTTCTCTACAGGCTTTGTTAAGCCACTTTACCTAATAAAGTGATCAGAGAGTGTTCTCTGAGTGTGAGAGTAGTCTAATTTCACCTTTAAATCAACTTCCAAACTTAGAGATTACATACTTCTGTCACTCATGGATACACTGATCTCAAAAATTAGGGGATATTTCACAATGAATATGAGGAGGATCCGACAAAAACCATTGAGCAATCTAGACAAAGAAAGTTGTTCAGTTACCCAAATGTGATTCAAACTCAATTATCGTGATTAAGTAAAAAGTGACATATTTATGGAGTGAACAGAAGCGTGTCAAACAGGATGAGAGTGCCACACATTGACTGTTCAGTAGGGTGTATGGTCACAGCAGTGTATTTAATATTTGTTAATTTATGAATATAATATTTTTTTGGTTTAATTTGAGTCATTTAGGTATATTTTTTAAATCTACTTTTATCCACGTCTGAACGTTTGTTGTTTTTGGCAATATTTATTCGGAAATATTTAGAAAAGTGTTCACCACACACTACTGTATTTCTCTTGTTGTTGTTGCATACCTTGGTATTTTACTGTAGTTAATTGTTGTAAAGTAATTTGTACAGACGTCTAAACATTATGCTTTAATAGAACTTTATTGATTACATCATAAGTATAAAAATTTAATTATTTATGAGTCACTCTGGATAAGAACGTTTGCTAACAACTAAATGTGAAATATAAGACTTGGTATGTACATTCAAGCATCCACTGCCCAGTGAGCAAACTAATTAATGTATGCTTCTGTCCACTGCATGCTATGGGAGTACTTGGTAGGAAATATGAGTTCTTAGGCTTGTGCAGACATTCCTTAACCCAGTAGCACGTGAATTCCCCTGCAAGTTGTTCCACACTACAGGCAACTGTGTAAATGGAGATGAATGCATGTTCTCTCACGACACACTGACAGAGGACACACAAGAGCTGCTAGATAGGGTGAGTCTGTCTGAATGTTGCTAAATTGGAAAGATGTTCCTGTTGTAGTCTCTTGATCTGCTTCCTCAATTTGTTGTGATGTTATTACAGATGTTGGCAGAGGATGCTGAGGCTGGTGCAGAAGATGAAAAAGAAGTTGAAGAACTAAAAAAGCAAGGCATCAATCCCCTTCCCAAACCTCCACCTGGTGTTGGGCTTCTTCCTACACCCCCAAGGCCTGGCCCTTTGGATTCTTCATCACCTCTAGACTTTGGAAGTGTACCTCCCAATGGGACTTCATGCCCAGGCACTACCCCAGGGCCTGGTTCCTCTCCATCTGACCCTGATGGAGTGTCGTTCCAGGACTCACCAACTCATGGTCAGCCAGCCCCCCCTGTTGCCCCACCACCACCTTGTGGGGGTAATACAGGAAAGAAGATACCATCCTTGTTTGAAATTGTGGTGAAACCCACTGGACAGCTGGCACAAAAGCTAGGCGTCAGGTAGCTGTTTTTATGTTGCTGTTGTCGCTAACTAAAACTGGGACAGTTCCACATGTACAAAAAGCATGATGCATTCTGATGGTGCACAGGCCTGCAACACATTCCAGAAAAAGTAGGGATGATTTAGACCTAGTAATAAATTTAAAAGTCTGGAAGAATTTCAGTGCACGATGTCCAAGGACACAAGATTAAGCTAAATGCCTGTGATCTTTGATCCCTCAAACAGCACTGCATCAAGAGTCATCATTTAACAATAGCTGATATAAACAGGATTATTTTATCAAACCTTTATCAAGCACTGCAATACGGAGTATAGTAACAAATGCTACTTAAAACCTCTGTGCAAAAAAAGAAACCTCATGTTAAGTGTTCAGAAGTGCCTATGCTTTAGTGTATTTTACACTTCTGTGATGGCAGCATTAATGCAGAAAAGTACACTGAGATTTTAGAGCAAATTATACTATCTTCAAGACGTCAGCTTTTCCAGGGACATCCATGCATTTTTCAACAAGACAATGCAAAACCACATGCTGCGCACATTACAAAGGCATAGCTATGGAAGAAGAGGGTACAGGTACTGGACTGACCTGCCTGCAGTCCTGACCTGTCCCCAATAGAAAATGTGTGGAGAATTTTTAAACAGAAAATGTGACAACTACAACCCTGTACTGTTGCACATTTTAATAGGTGTTTGCAGGATGAATGAGACAAAATAACATCTGAAACACTAAATCACTTGGAATACAAAATATCTCAAGTATGGTGCAAAGGAATGATAACATTACGAAGTGGTAAATGCTTGATTGTATGTTTTGTAGGTGTAAGTTTATGTGCTAGCTGCTAAACTTTTTTCAAAATATAAGATTTTATTTTAAATATGCAGTTGCCTAAGTTAGCATTTTGTACATTGTTAGTAAACCTGCAAAATGTATGTATTTAAAAAATATTTATGCGATATGAATATATGTTTAACATGGAATTTATGTCTTTTTTTATAGAGGTCCAAATCCCGGTGCTGCTTCTACAGGTGCTGCAGGACCTCCGGGTGGTCCTCCCCCTCATTTCCCAGGTCCTCCACCTGGTCACATAGGACATGACATGCCACCCATGGGACCACCAAACATGAACCAAGGTCCTCCAGGAATGATGCAAAACTTTGGTCCAGGAGAGGGGCCTCCAAACCCAGCCATGATGCCACCTGGGGGTGGTCATGCTCGTAACTTTTATGATAATTTCTATCAGCAGCAGCAAGGTATGGGAGATGAAGGGCAAGATATTGAGGGTGAGTGGTAGCTATCTGGCCTTAACTCAGATAAATAAAATGTGCTGAATGCACAACGTACTGCATAATTTCCCTTTTGCCTCCTGTCACAGGTGATGACTACACAGGAGGAGTTGGTGGAAACTTTAGTGATCAGTCCTCAGGGAATCAAAATTGTGGGAATATGGAATGTCAGGCCAATGGAAGCTCAACGAATCAGTCTGGAATAACAGTACCAGACTTTTTGCCACCTGCACAACGTGTGCTGTTTATGAGGATCCAGCAGAAGCAGCAGGAGGAGGAGAGGGCTAGGAGACTAGCTGAAGGGGGACCTGAGCGGGACACTGAAGGTATAGCCAACCACTTCACACTCCTCTACCATCATACCCCTAGTGATCATTGAACTTTGCCATAAAGTTGACAAAAGCTAAGCACTATTCAATATAGCACAGTACATTTACTAGGAGTTTCCTTATATAGATAACTATAGTGTATCTATAGTTTTAGTTTAGCGCCATAAATACACTTGTGAAAAAAGCCCTAGTAAATATTTTAGTAAATGGTGACACTGAAATTGTGATTCTAATCACTTGTTGGAATAAATATTCATTAGCAAATGAAATGAAGATGAAAAGCCCTTTCCTTTTTTCCCCACCTTTCCTATTAACAACACTCAGTAAGCATTTGGGAGCTGAGGACACTAATTATTGAAGCTTTGTAGGTGGAATTCTTTATAATTCTTGCTTGGTGGCTATTGTCATATTTTGATCTTCATAATGCGCCACACATTTTCAATGGGACACAGGTCTGGACTGCAAACAGGCCAGTCTAGTACCCTCACTCTTTTACTACAAAGCCACACTGTTGTAACCTGTGCAGAATGTAGTTTTGCATTGTCTTGCTGAGATAAACAGAGACGTCCCTAAAAAAGACGTTGCTTGGATGGCAGAATATGTTGCTTCAAAACCTGTATGTACAAAGTATTAATGGTGCCTTTACAGATGTGCAAGTTCCACACCAACACACCCCCATACCATCAGAGATGCTGGATTTTGAACTTTGCACTGATAACAATCTGGAGAGTCCTTTACATCTTTGGCCTGGAGGACATGAAGTCCATGATTTCCAAAAAACAATTTGAAATGTGGACTCGTCAGACGACAGGACATTTTTCCACTTTGCATTAGTCCATCTCAGATGAGCCCAGATCGGGCCCAGAGAAGCCAGTGGCGTTTCTGGATGTTGTTGATATTTGGCTTTTATTTTGCATTGTAGAGTTTTAACTTGTAGATGAAGAGACGAATTGTGTTTACAGATAATGGTTTTCTGAAGTGTTCCTGAGTCCATGCAGTAATATTTGTTACAGAATGATGTTGGGTTTTAAGGCAGCGCCACCTGAGGGTGGTCACAGGCATTCAATGTTGTTTTTTCTGTCTTGCCGCTTACTTGCAGAGATTTCTCCATACTCTCTGAACCTTTTGATGATATTGTGGACTGCAGATGATTAAATCCATAAATTCCTTGCTACTAAATTGGGATTGTGTATTCTCTGTGCAAGGGATCTTGTGAAACTGAATTAGAAATAAAAAAATTGAGTTGATTTTGGCTAGAATGAGTCTTGACTTATACAAGTTTAAGTAAGTGTGGTGAGTACTGAGCAAACATTAAGAACAGAAACAATTTTTTCTAGTCAAATGCCATATTTGATATCAAATATTGAACTGAACACTGTAAATTTAAATATTTGATGAGAAAACAAATGTCTGTTAGGGTCTCTCTGGCTTTGAGCTTGAATTGACTTGTAGTTGAAATCATGAGGCTTCAGTATAATTGTTTTTATTGAATTTGTAGGAGATTCTGCAAATTGGTATTCCAGTGAGGATGAAGATGGTGGTGGCAGTGTCACATCAATCCTGAAAACCTTACGGCAGCAAAGCCAGTCCCAGGTGCCTCCAAAACCAGAGAGTGCTCCCAGCGACCCCCGGATTCAGAAGGTTCAGCCTCCAGCACCCAGCAGACCAGCTGACCCTAGACTGGCACGAGACCCTCGCTTATCACGCAGCACAGACTCTTCACAAGTCTCAGAGACTGGTCTCCACTCTCCTCCGTCCTCTTCTGCCCCAACAGATCCACGCCTTGCCCGGCAAGCTGCTGCTGCTCCCAAACCCGACCCCCCATTAGTGTATAAACCTCCACCCCTTGTCTCCACTGCTACAGAGGAAGAAGATGGAGAGAGGATATTACGGGACAAGCCTGTCCCCATACCTCTGGACCCTTTAATGGGCATGGCTCTGCATGATCCTCGCTCTCAACTCCAGCAATTCAGCCACATAAAGAAAGATCTGGTGCTGATCAAACCGTTGTTTGCTAAAGCTGTGTTGTGGAGTCCTGAAGATCTAATACCTGTCCCCATTCCTAAGCAGGACTTTTTGCCACTGCCCCCAGGCATCCCTCCTGTCTCCTCCTTGGACCCGCGGCTATCCCGTGTTCAACAACAGCTCCATACGGCCGTACCGTCACCACTATCCGTCTCTGTGCCCCCTTCTGAGCCATCTGGTCAAACCACCTCCTCCTCACTCCCAGACTTTGAGCTTCTTTCTCGTATCCTTAAGACTGTCAATGCTTCTTCATCTAGCCCTTCTCAGACGGCTTCAGCTGTGTCGCCACCTGTAACTGTTCCTACTGAAAAGCCTGTAGACCCTCGCATGTCCCGCAAGGTTACCGATCCTCGGCTTCAGATCCAGAAGTCCACCCTCAAGCAGCCATCTGAACCTCCGGTACCACAAACCACTGTCTCTTCTGGACCTCCTGCACCAACGTCCCCCACAGCTACCATTGCACCTTACGACCCACGGTTGCTTTCAGCAGGTGGGGCAGCCCGAGCAGTTGGTGGGGTTACAGCAGGATGTGGAAGCAGTGTTCTGAGCAACATCAGTTTGTATGACCCACGCACACAAACTTCAGAAAAACACGACATTACAGAGACCTCAGAGTCCAAAAGTAGTGATTGTGCATCCTCCACAGCAAAGTCAAAACCTAAGGAGCCCCTGTTTGTTCGGAAGTCAGCATTGGACCAGCCTGAACCAGAGAAAAGCGGCAGCGAACAAACCATTGACCGTTACAACAGCTACAATCGACCTCGGCCAAAGCCTTCGCCCTCGCCCAACTCGGGAGGATCTCCTGCAGTTGGAGGGTTGTCTCAGACTCCCCAGAGCACAGCTGGAGCTGCAGAACCACTTGCAGGAGTGCACAATCTGCCTGTCTCCACTCTCTTTAGTATGGTGAAACAGACCAGCAAACCCAGTGGTGCAGGCAGCCCGTTTGCTGGCAACAGTCCAGCGCAGCTAGACACAGTAGAGCAGGACAATGCCTCTCTAAAGGACGTTTTCAAAGGTTTTGACCCCACAGCCTCCCCATTCTGTCAGTAAACATGGACCTTCTGCTCCATTGTTAGGCCACCATGGAGCACTTTAAGAAGTGTAGTACTTTTTGATCCAGCGATTTCCTTTATGCAAGAAGAGTCCCATTACCATGTCATGTCCCATGCCTCAGTATTCATAGAGGAATTTATATGGGCTGGGGATTAACATCGGGAGGGAATAAATCCAGCGTGTATGGTGAAAGAGGATTAAAATGTCTATATATATGTCTATGTATATTTTTTAAATCAAAATAAAACTATTTAAAGTACATTAATTTTAAATCCACCTCAGAATGTTAAAATACAGTTGAGCACACTTATTTTCATTAGCTTGTCGTCTACAATCTCTCAGAAGTCCATGCTCTGTTTAAGTAATGTAGCTGAAAATGACCCACACACCCCACCACTGTAAACTGCCTGTTCTTTTTGCCAGTCTCGTGTCCTCAGTGACGTCGATTGGGGGAAGTTATCCGTCAGTTATCTTAGACCATCGGTTGATCTGTTTACCAAGCTCCTTATTATATCCCCCTGTACTGCAGAACACATATGTAGAAGTATGCACTGCCTCGCTCTTGCTCCTCCTGTCCATGCTCTGGAGTTTTTAAAATCATTTTATCTCTCCCCAGTCTGCATTCGGTTTAGTTTAAGCTGGTTTTGTTTTTCTTTTTATGGACATATTTGTATTATTTAGAATGCTCAGTCTCCACCTTGGGATAGCATAACTGTATAGTTAAATCCACACCTGTTTGTCACATATGAAATCATTTTAATTTATTTTTTATACTTGGATCTGTTTTCTTTCTTATGTGGCAGTAGAAGATGATCATTATATATACGTACAATACACATTTAACTCTGTTGTAAATGGACTTGTGATGTGCAACAGTAAAACGATGCGCACAATTATGTAACGCTTTTGTCACTTAACATAAGAACATAGTTCTTCACATCTTATCCTAAAACACATGATTTTCCATAAGGACTGCTTAAGAAAATTGTTTTGTGTTTTGTTTGGGTTTGCTTTTGCAAAGACTGCTTTGTATATTTGAAAGTGTCCATATTTGACAAGAGGTAACATTTTTGTAACCATTCAGTGTAGTTAAGGTTGTGAATTATTTAATAAAGAAATTAACCAGGTTGAACCATGATGAAGGGCTGAACGTTTTCATGTGAAATGTAAAGTAACAGCCAATTGTAGCATGGTTGTCATTTAAATATATTATTGTTCCCTTTGACTCCTGAGTCTTTTCCCCTTATTATGGCTATGAACCCGTCCTAATCATGAGAATTACCCCATTCACATCAATCACAGTTTCTGCATACACGTGTATATTACAAGCATTATTTATGATGTAGGAGCAGTACTGATAATGTGGGAAGCGCTAGGCAACTCAGGTGAAAATGTGATTCTTAATCGGTCACACTGATCTACATTTGAAACAAAAAAAAGTTTTCAATGGACCTAATTATTTTTTACTGATATTACCCAAATGAAAGAAGCTCATTCCAAATATGAGGTCAAAAATATGCAATACATCATTTTTCACAAATGAGAAAGGTTTGATTAAGGACTATAAAGTTAAATATCTAGGGTAATGAATTGTGAAACATAATGTATTTCTTTGATGCAGAAAACATTCTCACCAAGAGAGCAACAGTTAACAGTTAGTAAATTTGAATTTAAATCTTCTGGAATTGTTCTGATCAGGCTTGTTTTGTTCCATGGTCATGATGTCTGGAGGAAGCTTTCTCCAGTAGTTCAGGTGGCTATCGAGGAAATGCAAATTGACAATCATATTTGCTCCCAGTCTTGGAAAAGCAATCAACAAATTTTGAACTAAGAGGTTATAATTTTTCAGCCCTGGCATTACCAAGAAAGTCTATAATCATAATCACGTCGTAAATAAAACAAAACAGGCCAAGCATCCCCTTTCTATGGTTTTCGTGGTACTGAGAAATTCTGTCTTTGATTAGATGACTAATTTGCTATTAAATAAGCCAGCTTTTAGCTTCTCGTGTGAAAGAGCAGGACATTTGGCACACAGGTACTTTTAGCACTCGCCATCTTGATCAAAAACCCCAACAAACTTTCATGAGTCTCCATTTTATATGCAATGGGGGTAGAAACATTTTTTACCCATATTTATAGATGATAATGAAAAAGTTTATCATGTGTGTTGTCAAAAGATTTAAAAATAATCTAGTTGGAACCTTTCAAATTTCTAATAAAAAAGTAGCAAAAGAGTTTGTAATTTCACTCTGTCCAAGTTAAACGGAAGCTTTGACATCGCTTGTCTGTTGAGTTTATGCATGTCACAAACAGTATGAGCACTACCCTTCAGAGGTCCAACTTTTGCGTTCCTTCATCAGCATTATGTTAGCAATTGACATTTTACAAATATATTTTTTGACAGTGAATCGAAGAATGTTTTTCCCTCACCCTTAGTTTTGACTGAATGCTGTCATCATAAGAAAAAAAAATAGTAATACCCTGTGTCCAACCAAAACAATTTATAATTTGAGTCTGTAGAAGGGATTCTATAAAATAATAAGAATTTTTTTTTTTTCATTTACAGTTGTGCATGCTGTCTACTGGCTAAGAAGAACCTTCCTCACAAGTGTTCTGTATTTATTTTTACACATAATCCTCTTAAGGCAACATTGTATTGCGGTGAGGCTTGAGTAAATATAGCATTCTTGATCTTCTTACAGATCTTCTAATGGGACATTCAGTAGGATTGCTTAACCTCCACAGGCAGTACTTAAGAATCGCCTGCAGTAATCAGTCACTTCGGTCAAGTTGGTAGTCAGCAATGATAGAGTTCTGTAATGTCTAATAATAAACTGATACCTTGTCTCGTTTGGTTCTTAGTTCACCCTAGAGCTAGATATAGTGGGCAAAACCATTTCAGTTATGTTTTGGATAGACTTTACTGCTTGTTTATATGCACTACATAAAATTGAAAGGCACGCTGTAGTAAATGCATGTGATCTTAAAAGCTTAAAACATTTACAATGTGCATCTCTTGGGAACTGTACATGGTGTACATTACTCCTCTTTGATACTTGGAGAACATGTTCCTGGTTTTTAAAAAGAAAAACATTTACCAGTGGTGTGAGTGGCGAAGTCAGGACAGGTCAGTTTTGCAATTTTAATAAATAAAATGCATTATATGGGCATCAAAGCCACACCTGTAAGAATAGGCATCATCAGAGCTGTGAGCTTTTGTACATCTTTGATTTCCCCTAAAGGTAGATTGGATTGAGACAATCAATTTATCCTCTGCTTCAGTGTCCAATGATGGTATGATTTAAACCATCACAGGTATTGCTTGGCATTGTACAACCCCTAATTCCAATAAAGTTGTGACATGGTGTAAACATAAATAAACAGAATATGATGATTTGCATATCCTTTTTAACCAGGATAAAATTTATAGTTTTTTGGGCTTTGTTTTTCAAATATTCACTAATTTTTCACTAATTTGATGCCTGCAACACATTCCACAGGTGAACCGGTTAACTGGAAACAGGTGAGCGTCATGAGGGGTATAAAGGGAGCATCTCTGAAAAGTTTAGTCTTTCACAAGTAAGGATGGGGTGAGATTCATCACTTTGTGAAGAACTGTGTAAGCAAATAGTAAAAAATTTAAGAACATTCTTATCGTGAAATTTCTAGGAATTTAGGGATTTCATAATCTACAGTCCACAAAATAATCAAAAGAGCCAGAGGAATCTGGCAATTAGTGTCCTCAGTTCCCAAATGCTTATTGTGTGTTGTTAAAAGGAAAGATGATGTAACACAGTGGTAAACATGCCCCTCCGTTTTGGAAAGTGTTGCAGCCATCAAACAAAAAAAATAAAGAAAAAAAGTTTTTTCTGTTTGAACAGTAAATGTCTTGTCTTCATATCATGTCATCATATATTGTTTTTATTTAAGTTTTATACAGTTTTATATATTGTCTACTTTTTTGTAGTAGGCTATATATAATGCATTTCTTTCCTACACTGTAACTCTTTCGTGATGGTAGTATGGGACAAATATATCCCTTGGTCCTGAAATGGTTTTTTAACTTTTAATTCTTACATGTTTCATCTAGACAATTTAAGGAGTATGAGTCCTCCTAAGATAACACTGCCACTGTTTCACTAGGATTGTTTAATTTGGGAGTGGCCCTAGGAGCAGTGTTGTGAGTGAACGAGTTCAAAAGAACACGCTCATTTTTTCGTGAACGTTGAACTGAACGCAACACATTTTTTAATAAAGAACTTGAACGTGAATTAGTT
>JAVSBV010000049.1:5158042-5168494 GCA_033117975.1 Parotocinclus spilosoma
TTAGATGTTGGCACCTCCACATCATTGCATTCAGTTTTTATTCACAATTTGTTTAGTGTTCCAACTTTTTTGGAATCTGGTTTGTATGTTTCCACTTTCTCCTCCTCAGAAAGAAAAGGCAGTTCCTTGAATCGCGGGTCCAGTTTCTGTCATTCCTGTTATTGTATCTCTTGCTGAGGTCCATGTTGGGCAGCTTTATCTTCTGAACTACCGATCACTTTCAAATACTGTCCTTAGTGTCCTGTATGAGTTGAGCTTGCAAAAGAGCAAATCAAGCAAATGGTAGGGTTGTTCTCCTCTGACAACAGAGTAGTTGTCTTTTTTGTCTTTAGGGCCCTGATAATACCCTCTGCAATAATGTAAATCCTTGGCAATGAATTCTGCCATAGAGCTTGTTATTCACCCCTCCCTTTCCAAGTTGGGTGGGAGCTTTGAAATCGCTTGCCCGATAGTCCTCTGGTTGGCAGGAACTGCATCTGGCTATTTTTGTTTGTCTCCGCTGGGTGGAAACGTGTTATGTTTCTTAAAATTGTCATGTTTCCAAAGTATTTTAGTTTAGTTTGACACAACTTGTATGGTGTAGCTGTGGTCCAGGTCCTTTTTTCCTTCAACTTCATAGGAGCCAAAGTGTACATACAGTAGATTTGAATGTAGAGGATGGCACATTGTGTTTCTATGCTTCTGAATCCACAGTACAGTATTCTTATTGCAAATAATTCCTCATGGGTTCCCAAAAGCTTATGGATAGAGTCAACCAAAAGGAATACGGTGACTGCTGCTCAGTATGATACAAAGCCTTTTTTTCCACAGGCTGCAGCTAGCTGAGTAGTCCTTGTTTGTGTTTTGCTTTTTACTTTTCTTTCAAGACATTATTCTTATTTTCTAACACTTTATTATAGCATAAACTTGTGTTCATGATTTTGGCTAACTGTGGTTTACTGTAAGTGTTTTAAACATGAATGTACTTACTTATTACTAACTTAATTAATCAGTAATTAATTACTCACTAATTAGTATACAGGCACACTACAGACTGCTTTACCAAACACTCATTAAGATCCTCAGTGTATGATACAGTTAACTTGTGATGGATTTGTTGGAATGTATCCCCTCGTTAATTAAGGGTGCACCTGTACAATACAACTCCACTATTGTATATGATTCCTTATACAATGAAGATGTTTTGGTGATCTCAAATTTCTCATGGTGCAAGTATAACATAGAGTTGAGTCTAAACCTAGAAATTAAAGCTAATAAAAAGTTTACCATATTCTTTGAGGCTTCTTTATGCCAGCAAGGCCAGATCTCACTGTTTCAGTAGCCTGACTCTTAGCCTATTGTTATTATGTGTGCAATAGCATCACGCTAAGAACTTAAGTGTGTTAGTCTAAGAGTAGCATTAATCTCTAGTCAGGCAGGTATTTAATACTTTTAGATTATCAAATACTTGCTCCTCACACTTTTAAATGCTTGTAGATTTGATGTAAGGGACCCATGTATAACTCTGTTGGTTTCCTTTCCCTCTAGGTTCTGTGCAGAGAGGCTGCGCTCATTACTCAGAACTTTGGAGATTGCAGATATTGCAGACTTCTCTCCTATTACTCTCATCTCCCACTTTGCTACCCTTGTCAGCACCTACAGCAAAGGTAGAAATGATACAGGCAGCTCCAGGTTTAAATGATCGAAAAGGGTTTTTGTTAATTAATCTCGCACTGCACGACAATCGTTATTTAAAATACATCAAATTAAAGTTCATTACATTTGTAATGTAACACTTAAAATAATTAACATTTCTGTAACAGTTATTGTGACACCCCTAGATACTTGATTGTAAGGTCACGGAAGCATCAATATCTCATATCTCATCAAGACTCCTAAGCCTAATGGTTAAGGTACTGGACTCTGGACCTGAATAAACCTGATGGTCCTGGGTTCAAATCCCACCTCTATCAAGCTGCCACAGTTGGGTCCTTAAGCAAGACCCATAACCCACCATTGCTTGAATTGTAAGACTGTATTAATTGTAAGTCGCTCTGGATAAGGGCGTCTGCTAAATGCTGTAAATGTAAGTAGGAGATGCGCTTAGAGAAAAATGATTGTAAATAAATATGAGCTTTTTTTCACATGTGCAGTGTGAGACAAAGACAATTTGAATCTGTCTTAATCAAGGATGCTGATTTTAGATATGATTGTGTCCGGATTTCTGATTCCACTACAGCCACACTGTATGCCTAGTGGCAGTTTTGAGTTTGTATGTGAATTTTAAAAATACTTTTTCTTTTTTTAATCTAGGCTTCACTATTATTATTGAACCCTTTGAAGATAAAACGCCTACTATAGCTAATCCTGTTCTGCACTTCAGGTGAGTTTTTTTTGTCAGCTTTCGAAAAG
Source organism: Parotocinclus spilosoma (assembly GCA_033117975.1). Lineage (NCBI taxonomy): Eukaryota > Metazoa > Chordata > Actinopteri > Siluriformes > Loricariidae > Parotocinclus > Parotocinclus spilosoma. Next base: position 5,160,434 of record JAVSBV010000049.1, read on the forward strand.
TCATGGTCAAGAAAGTAATGACATACTAACGAATGACATGCTAACTAATGACATAATGACAAACTAACATTTTATAAACATTTTTAGTATTTCTTTAATTAAATTTACCTAACACTGAACTGTGAACCCAAACGACCAAGTGACACCACGCCTTCCTTTTTCAAATGAGGATGAAATACCTACAATAATTTTATAGTAATCAAATTGTGAAAAACAAGGAAGTCAAATTTAGAAATTAAAGGAGTCATTATGTCTCAACATGATTAAGCATCTGTTTTACATTTTGCAGTGTAAATAAATATGGTAGTTTCCATGTATTTTATAGTATAATAGCTAACGAGAATCCCTTATGTGTTATGATGATAAAGTAAAATATTTTAGTTAGCTCTTGCTTTAATTTAAATCTTTATTTAAGAATATTAATGATGTGGTACTTTAGAGTAGCAGGGAATCTGGTTAATGCTGCCATGTTACAGTTATTAAACCCCTATATTTTTATCCTGCTGATTTTAAAACCTATGGTATTCTGTTTCACCTGAAGTTGGGATAAACACTACTAACTCATTGGGAGCTCAATTACTGCTGCTAATTTGCTTCAGCTGTGATGTGTTTAAAACACAATCATGATGTGTTGCTTCCATAATTTAATTGCACCAAAAGGGAAGTATAAGAAGATTTACAAGGCAGTGAACATTATTAAAAGCACTACTGGGATCATTGTACTTATTGAACAGCAGCAATCATGCCTGGATGTGGGGGGAAAAAACTTGAAATATCATAGAGGCTTTAGCCATGTCATCAGTACAATGAAAAATACAACAATGTTAATGCAAAAGACTTGCACCATGGGGATATTGTTAATGAAAGCGATTGACTTGTGACCTCAGACTGGACTGAAGGTTTTACCAGTGAGCCTTAAGCACACAGCCAATATAGTACAGGCTTGGCTTAGAGACAATTATGTAAATGTTCTTAAGAGGCCCATCTAGAGCCATAACTTGAACACAATTGAAGATCTTTGGAGAGACCAGAAAACGACCATTTACCAGCAGTCCCCATCCAACCTGACAAACCATGAGAGGAGCTGTAGAGAAGCATGGCAGGAATGGCAGTTCTGTTTTACTCAGTCTGGGCTAAATTTTCCGTTATACGTTATCCATACCCCTGCTGCTCACTGGATGTTTTATGCTTTATCGCAGCATTCTGGATAAACTGAAAAAATTCGGAGGCAGTGTTGTTGCTGAACCCCAGCAGATTAGCATTTGTACTTAAACCAGCCCATCTGCCCCCAACAATCATCACTGTCAAAATAAAAACGGTCCCATTTTACCCCCATTCTGATGTTTGATGTAAATATTACCTTGCTGTCCCATGTCTGTATGGTTTTATGCATTGCATTGCTGCTACATGTTTTACTGGTTAGATAATGGGGAATAATTCTGATTTCCTCATGTTAAACTTAAATGTGTTTTCTCTAGCTGTATGGATCCCTCCATTGCTATAAAGCCTGTGTTTGAGCGTTTCCAGTCAGTCATCATTACCTCAGGGGTAAGTTGCATCCTCCATAGCACAATATCCTGACTCCCGTTCAGTAAACAGTTTAATGATTGTGTTTATGTATTATAATCAAATTTGTAAGAGCATATACTGCATTCAGAAAGTCTTCAGGTATTTTCAGGTTTTTTTTTAACACATTCATTGTTGAGGCCTTGCTTTCCTATTATTAATCTGCTCTATAATGTCAGTTAGATTTTTTTCGCAAATTTATTAAAAGAAAAACGAACATTTCGCATGGATGTAAGTATTCAGACACCTGAAAAATAGCTCCGGGGCCTCCCATTTCTCTTGATCATCTTTAAGATATTTCTTCACCTTGATTGATGTTCACCTGTGGTAAATTCATTTAATTGGACATGATTTGTAACATCACACATCTGCCTACATCAGGTCTCACAGCTAACAATACAGCTGGCTGCTAACTAAGTAATTGGGGGAGGTCAACTATCACTGCAGCACTCCACCACTCTCCACCAATCTAAGTGGCCAGAAAGAAGCCCCCCCTCTCTAAAAGATGCATGAAAGCCTCCCTGGAGTTTCCACCAAAAAAAATTGTCTGTGAAAAACAAGATTCTCTGGTCTGATTAAACAAAAATTGAAGTGTCATGTTTTGAAGAAACCAGGCATTGCTCAACACTTGCCCAATACCATCCCTACTGTGAAGTACGGTAGTGGTATCATCGTGCGGTTTTTTTTTTCAGCGACTGGCAGAGGAAGATTTGTCCAGAATAGGTAACCCTTTATTCTTAATGAAAGAATGATCCAGAGTGTCTGTGACCTCAGACTGGTCTGAAGGCTCACCTTCAAAAAAGACAGCGACAATAAATGAACACAGGCGTAACGTTAGGGACAACTATGTAATTGTTCTTAAGTTGCTCAGACAGAGCCCTGAACCCAGACAAACATCTCCTGAAAATGAGAGATGGCTGAAAATGGCTGTCTACCAATGGTCCCCATCCAACCTGACAGGACTTATGAGGATCTGCACAGAAGAATAGCAGAAAGTACCTAAATCTAGGTGTGCAATCCTTATGGCATCATACCCAAGAAGCCTGGAGGCTGTAACCACTGCCAAATGTGCTGAGTAAAGGGTCTGAATACTTATACGTATAATGTTTGTTATGCAATATTTTAGTTTTTCCCTTTTAATAAAATTTGCAAGCATTTCTAATGTTCTGTTCTAATTTTGGGGTGTTGAGTACAGACTTGAAGGCCATAAAAACTTGAAGGCCATAAAATAACAAAATATAAAAAGGGAAAGGATCTGAAGACTTTTCGAATGCATTGTATATCTCATGCGTGATGAAGAGTAAATTAAATAGTTGTGATCTCAACCTCAAACTGTGCCCATGTGGAGTTTTTATTTGGCTTTTCTCTGGGTGCTCTGGTTTTCTTCCACATTCCATACATGTTAGGTTAATTGGTTGTTCAAAATTGGCTCAATGTGAATGTGTCTCACTAGTATCAATGTAACATCACTCCTGTTGTGAATAGCCATTGATGCCGAATGATGTTAAATAAAACAAGGAAACAAATTAAAACTAATTAGAAAAAAATGTAAGAAGGTATTCTTCACTGTTTTCCTTAAGCTGTTATCAATATAACTACAACCTGTGGAATGTGTGTGTATAACAAGACTAATCTGATGGAATATATGGTTCCTCTCAATAGACACTCTCTCCACTGGACATCTATCCCCGAATCCTTGACTTCCGCCCAGTCACTATGGCATCTTTTACCATGACACTGGCACGTACCTGCCTGTGTCCACTTGTGAGTTGAGTGCTCGATTCCTATAACAGAAAATGAAGTCTTTCTTACTTAACTTTAATTTAACTTTTTAAAAAATCAATTTTCAAATCTTTTCAGGTTGTTGGACGGGGAAACGACCAAGTAGCGATGAGTTCCAAATATGAAACCAGAGAAGATTTTGGTAAATGTGTATATCATTTAAATGACTTCTTGAGTTTTTATGTTTTAATTAACCAGTTCTATAACATGCAGCTGTGGTCCGGAACTATGGAAACCTACTTCTGGAGATATCTGCAGTTGTACCTGATGGGATTGTAGCATTTTTCACAAGCTATGTGTACATGGAAAATATTGTAGCTTCATGGTATGAGCAGGTAAGTAAAGAGAACGTATCTGGAAGGCAGTTCATAGGAATTTATCAACCCTGCTATATAATCTAAAAGAGCACTTACACTCTATGTAAAATGTTCTGGCTTTGTGTCTGTAGGGAATTCTGGAAAATATCCAGAGAAACAAACTTATCTTCATTGAGACACAAGATGCAGCAGAGACCAGCATGGCACTGGAGAAATACCAGGAGGTAAAGGGACCTTTTAAAATTGTTTGCTTGCAGTTTCTGGTCAGTTGGATATGTATGCATAGAAATGTAGGATTTTGTAAGAGAATGGAGTAGTACTACACTGCTCACAAAAATGTTTCAAAATGAAATATCCCCTAATTTTTGTGAGCTTTTGGAAGCAGTACTTTAGAATTGTGATTTTGCAATGAAAGCTGATAGTCTCTGTTTTATTTCAGGCCTGTGACAATGGCAGAGGAGCCATCTTGTTGTCTGTGGCTAGAGGTAAAGTGTCTGAAGGGATTGATTTTGGTAAGTATTCTGGTGAAACTGATTTGTCCTTTAGAAATGCTTAAAAGTGAAATTAAAAAAGTCAAAATAAAAAACAAAACATTTATTTGGCCAAGTTGACAGTTCATCATTATCCTTACAGGCTTTAATTGGACAGCTCTTAACCCAATTCCAGTCATTTTAGCACTCTCCTTACTTTTTAGTGTACTTTACTTGATGCAGACGAATAATTTGACCCTTCTGAAAAACAGTAACATCTCTTCCATGACCACAACCAGAGTTCTATTTGGTGTTCTTAAGGGAAATCTGGGATGTGACCACTTCCCAATCATCATTACTCCTGAGAGACCACAGTGATCACAAAAGACTTTGAATATTGGAAATTGAGCAAAGCTGATTGGTCCTCTTTTCAAAGCCAACACAGACCAGACCAAGAGTTTCACTCAGAGACCTTGAGAAAGATAGTAGAGGAGCTTCCACAAGCTCAGGTAACCGCCGCAACCCATGGAACAGAAAAGAATGCAAACAGGCTAGTGATGCCCTTAAACAGAACTTTTTTTTTAGTTAATTCAGTCAAAAAGCAATGCTGAAGAAACTACATAATACCACAACCACAAAAATAGAACCTCCTACGAGAATAAAATTCAGAGGAGACCAACCACACACATCCATTACATCAAACAAGAAGATGGCCACTGAGGAAAAGGATATTGCTGACCAACGGCAAAAACTTTTGAGAGAAACTCCACATAAGAATTACAGGCTATCCAGGCCTGAGAAGAAAGAGATTGACTTCCATTCTAACACAGAACTTTATAAAAAGGAATTAATCCTGGGAGAACTCCTAACCTCCCTAAGACAATCCCTAGGGTTAACCCTAACCCTAACCCCTAACCCTAACCCAAGCTAATGGCCATTATCTGGATAAAGTTACTCTATGGTAGTATAATTATGAAACTGTAAAAGTCTTTCCTGAGGATGCTAAATACTGTACACCACCAAGGCAGCAGACTGGCACTGGGGGGAATATTGAACCTCTGCATACTGAACCCATGCAGAGAATGTACAAAGAATCCCACAAACCATTGTTAAAGTGCAATTGAAATTAGCCATCAAACTGAACACCATTCCTCAAAACCTAAAATGTGCCTCAACATATTCTGCACTGTAAGATGCCAAACATACCCTTATAAACACTCTCTTAAATCTTGTGGAAAGCTTTTGTAGCAGAATTAAAGCTGTATTTGTATGTGAACGCAGACGAGTGAATGCTTTTGATGTAGCAGAGATTCCACCCAACGCCTGTACCTCAAATCATCATAGACGTTACGTACAGAAAGAAATCAATCACCCACCAAAACACCCATCTCTAGAAATGACATCAGAGTAAAAAATCCTGCTCCACCTCAAACTGAAAAGTGTCTCAGCAGCAGTTGTACCTGAACAACAGTTGTACAGATTAGATTAACACAAGCACAACTTAATGTTCACTGCAGACGCTCATTCCCTCCTTATGGCAGTTGACCATGCCAACCTCACAGAGCAACACAAATCAATGATATGTACTGGTTCTGACAAACGGCACAAGTGCTAGAATATGCTACTGACCTGAAACGTATTTAGACAACCGATAGGATGGATTAACGTACAACGTACATGTCGTATTGGATATACCAGGTTAACACATTATTTTTTCATAAAGGGTGATGATCCCCTACAATGTGAAATCTGCCAAAGAATGATTACTATAAAACATGTATTTGCTAAATGCCAAGGTACCCACCAGAGAAACGGCAATTCTCACTGTCAGCCACATTAACCAAAATATTTAATGCAGATAAAGCAAAGTACTGAAATTCCTAACCACTACCAAACCAAGAGCCCTTATTTAAGGACAAAAGAGAACATCCTACTCTACCTTCTGCTTCTGTTCACACCCAAGATTATTTTACTTGATGCTCAATCATGATAATTGAGTTTTCCATCTCATTTGCGTAATCGATTGGGTTTCTGGTGTTTAATAAAATAAAATAAAATAAAATAAAATGCTTCTTTTTTACTTCTCTTGAAATATCCCCCAAGTTTTGTGAGCAGTGTATTTGTCATCAGCTGAAACAATTAATCACTGCAGTGATCCAGTGGAAGGCTCTCCTTATTAGCAATCAAACAGCCAGACAGTGACCTTCAAATGGGCATTAATCTGCACAGAGATCTGAATCGTACAGTGAGAAGTTATTTAGATTATTCTAATTAAGTAAAATCACAAATGGTTCTAATGGCTAAATGACAGTGTACCTAATGCTAGCCTCAGTGTTAGCCTCTATCCTCAATGCAACGCTTTTAAGCATTTTTTCATTTAAGCCACCTAACATTTGTAGCCGTTTGCTATACAGTGTCTAAAGTATGTACATATGTAAATATAAATGAAACACTATATTAAAGTTTGTGTGATTGATCCACAGTTCATCATTTTGGACGAGCAGTGATCATGTTTGGAGTTCCCTATGTGTACACTCAGAGCCGGATACTTAAGGTAGGTGCTGTGTAATATTACAACACATCACAGGCGTCAGTTTTCCCATTCTCCATTCTTTCCCCATCCTTGTCAGGCTCGGCTGGAGTATCTGCGAGACCAGTTCCAGATCCGTGAGAATGACTTTTTGACCTTTGATGCCATGAGACATGCAGCGCAGTGTGTGGGCAGAGCCATTCGTGGAAAGACTGATTATGGCCTTATGATCTTCGCTGACAAGGTGAACATATTTCTTAACTGTGTGGATTGCACCATTCATTAAGTGAGGGTGTGTTCCTTCAGATACTTAAGCCTGTTGGATTTTATCTTCAGCGTTATGCCAGAGCAGACAAACGAGGAAAACTGCCCCGCTGGATCCAGGAACACATCTCTGATGGCAGCCTCAACCTGACCATCGATGAAACTGTGCAGCTGGCAAAATACTTTCTGCGGCAGATGGCACAGCCCTTCAGACGGGTATACACAATCCTTAACCCGCTCTCTTGTCACAATCAGTGTGATTGTCATCACTTTGCACTGTAAGATGGGAACAAACCATTTATTATTTTTTTCCAGGAGGATCAGTTGGGCTTGTCTCTGCTGACGTTTGAACAGCTACAGTCAGAGGAAATGCTGCAGAAGATCTCCCAGATAGCTCAACAGGCCTAAGCCTTGCCATGGGATGGAAGACAAATTCACAGTTTGAACTTTTGTAAATATTTTTCATTTTCTATAATATACTCATGAAATCGGTAATAAATGCTGATTATTTCTATAAATCTAGTGGCTCACTGGTTATATTTAGCAGCTTCTCACCATTGTTATGTCAGACACAGGGGTGAAACTCCCCAGAGGTGAATAGCATACAGCTGTTTCACTCGTACACCTGAGACCCTGCATCTCATCAATGAACATAAAACTCTGAAGAGGGCACAGAAACACAAAGGGTTTCTTAACATGAACAGACCCAATTTGGGTGGAAATCGTTAGTCAAACACTTTTTTTGTAAATGGCTGCATTTTCTTCATAGTCCCAAAACATTAGTAAGTACAAATAAAGTTCACAGAATGAAGTGTGCATAACGCTCCAAAGATGTTGAGAACGTCATGACTGAAGAATCATATGCTACATAAAAAAAGGAAATGAAAATACACTCACCAAGCACTCTGTTTAATAATACAACCTGTTATTCAAATAAACTTGGAATTGGTGCATGTAACGTAAGCAAGAACACACACACACACACACACACACACACACACACACACACACACACACACACACACAACTAGTGTATGACACTATTTACTTAACCACAACACCGGAGGCAGGTCCCACCTGAGTGCAGGAACTCCCTCCATCGGTTGGACATCAGGAGACGATGTGCCGCCAA
>JAVSBV010000049.1:5179391-5202973 GCA_033117975.1 Parotocinclus spilosoma
AAAAGTATGAGATTTAAGGGAAAACACAAAATTGTCTAGGTGACCCCAAACTTTTGAACGGTAGTGTATGTATGTATATATATATGTGCGTGCGTGCGTGTGTGTGTATTTTTGTGTGGCTGCAACCAAATTAACATCATAACACTCGTTTCACAACTAAACACAGAGCTACCAAACTTGTCACTGCACCATGAAGGTGACTTGTACCTAGAAGGTGACTAGGTGCCTAGTACAAAACAAAATGTTTTCTTTGCCTTTTGTACCATATAATCAGATTGGGGAGATATAAAGGAATGTTTTAATGACTAAATAAATAATATAATAAATTTTGACTAATTTGACTAAATTAGTTGTATTTGACTAAATTACGATTTTACAGTGAGGACCAAAACTCTGAGGCCACTACTACCTTCTTTTTTTTTCTCAAATTTCATGCAATGTTTTTAATTACAAATTACATTTCAGAATTGATTAGTATTTGGTATGCCCCCCCCCCATATTGCTGTTATGTGAACATTTGAACTGCCGCAGACTCACGTTTGTGCCAAATGAGCCATGACATCACAGTAATTCAAAAAGCATCTTGTGATGTTACTGAATGCTTGTCTTTGCAACTTCATGTGCCCCCATAAATGCTCGACGAGACTCCTTGATCTTCTTTGGTCTTTGAGTAGGCTTGTTGTAGCACAGCTGAGGTGTGTTTTAGGTTGTTATCCTGCTGCACTATGAATCCTTGTCCAGACGTTTGGCCCCTGCTGTATGTGTCAGGGTGGGGGTACCATTCTGACATTTCATCGTTTAGGATGCCAAATGAAGACCTTTGTACAACAGTGTGATTTTAAAAAAAATTTTTTATTTATTTATTTTTACTAGTTCTGTCAGTTATTTTGAAGTAAACGATGGATTTACATGTATAAATGCACGTCTTGTAATTAGCCCTATAAGTAACACTGCCGTAAAGCTCACCTGTATGGAACACTGTGAGCTGTAGATTTATTTAAACCTAGTTAGATGTGCTCGGTGGGTAGCACCGCTGCCTCACAGCAAGAAGGTCCCGGGTTCAATCTCAGAATGGACCGGCCTGGGTTTCTTTCTGTGTGGAGTCTGCATGTCCTCCCCGTTATTCCGGGTATTTTGGTTTCCTCCCACAGTCAATACATGTGTGTTAAGTTAATTGATTACTCTAAATTGGCATTGACGTCTGTGTGTGTGTGTATATGTATGTTCAATCCAATTCAATTCAATTTTATTTATATAGCGCCTTTTACAATGGAGTATTGTCTCAAAACTAGCTTCACAATATTACACTTTCCTAAAAGGCCAATCCCAAGTTGAGCAAGCCTAGGGCAACAGTGGAAAGGAAAAACTCCCTAAAATTGTAGGAAGAAACCTTGGGAGGACCAAGACTCAACAGGGGACCCATCCTCCATGGTGGCCTAGATGCTAACTAAAGACTCATGTCTATGTAATCATGTGTTATGATGTTACATTAATAATAGTGTAACCAGAGTAAACCCACACAGTCACTGGAAGGACGAGTCCAAGTTCAGGAATGAACCAGGAATGCTGGAGCTGTGAGGCCACAGTACTTAACACACTATTTACTGTATAGCATATATACTAATTACCTAAATGGTGTATTTAACGGTGCACAGTCTTCTTTGCATTTAAAAACAGCAAATCAATATCTATTCTATTAAAATGTTTGCCCCATTTTTAAATACTTTAACAAGTTACAAGTGATTAGGGTTCAGAGAGCTGTCAAAGCTCAGGGCCCCAGAGAGCTGTATGCCTTTTCTACCCTGTCTCTATAATTCACTGTTACTAAGTTGGTTTTAGATAATTTGGTATGTCTTTAATTATAAAGAAATAAAATCAATGTGGCTAATTTGATGGAAAGTAATACATTTAAAGTTACGGGAAGACCTTTTAGGTTATAGTAGTAGTCCTTTAGTGACAAACACTCCCCGGCAAACACTCAAAGCAGCTTAGTGAGGGAAGCTAAGCAAAATAAGTGGCATTAAACTGTCAGACTTGTTTAGCTTGACAAGCCACAGTTACAGAACTACTACAAATGCTACTGACAATTAAGCTGTGAGGAGAGATTTGCAGCTTGTAATTGGCAGTATGACTATTATATAGATATTCCTAAACCCACTAGAGTTTTTCTAAACTAGCAACAACAGGAAATGGGTCAGACGTAAGGAGATATGATTAAGAGCATGGACATGAACTATACATGACCACTTGCTCTGTTAAAGAGAACTTTGGTTACTAGAGCATCTGGAAGGCAGATACATGTGGCAAAGCTGATTGACGTCTCAGCTGCTGGGCAGAAAGTTTGTAGGAGGCAGACTCATGCCATATAAGGAAAGTCTGGCTATGGGAGGGAAGAGCACAGATTAAAAGGGCAACATTGGTCAAAAAGCCACAAATTATTAACTTTAAGTATTAAATGACAGAATGATAATCAAATTACAAGTTGTCAATTGTATTAAATGTAAAATGTTGTTAAATCATATGCATACCTGAGGTACTAGCGTGTCTTACGTAAAAATGATCTAGTAAAGCACATACATTTTATTGCTAACTTAAGAAAGTGGATAAATGGCTCAAAAAGCTCGGTATATGACTGAGTTTCCACCTTATAATACAATCACAGTTATGAAACAGGTTTGTGTCCCCTGACTGTTAAACAATGCAATTTAAAGCTGGCATTATACAGCATTTTTCAGTATTAATACTACCCACCTGTGACCTTTACACTTTAGTTTGATCATATTGTGTGTAGTGCTTATTGTTCTGCATGATTTAATCTCAATTGCAAGCACCTTCAGAGACAGTGCACTCAACTGTGCTAAATAATAATAGTGTAGTTTGCAAGCATTGTTACCTGAGACAGAGAGAGAGAGAGAAGGAGGGAGGAAGAGAGAATTTACTCAGACATAAGTACTTATTTTTTATTTAAGTGATAAAAGAGAGGGAGCTTGAGAAGAGCGATTTTTCATAGCATGTATGAGAGGATATGGAGAGAAAAGCGCTAAGCACAAGGAACGCAATTAATTAATCTGTGTTAAGCCACATAAACAGGTGACTTCCTGCTCACAGATTAAATCCTTGGAGTATGTCTTATACAACCTATACACAACTAATGTATTTAGTGCCTGTAAACATGTAATGGTTTACATAATGGAGACTTATCAAGTGTCCATTTACAACCTCAAGCCTCATGATCGGTCTCCATACTTTTAGGTTTATGTACTGTATAAGAATATGAATACTGTCCTGCTTTCATATTCCCTACAACTACAACATTCTGAGCAGCAAAGCCCAGGTCTGGTGGGTTTATGGGACCATAGCTGACTCAATGCAATTTAATCTTTCAAACTGTCACTGGGAAATGGACAACTTTGTGACCCAGCACTAAATATAGCACTGGCAAAAGGACAAGGCATTGGACAGACTCAAATTTCAATGGAACAGGTTTCCATGTCAAACCAGAATTCAAATGCCTGTGCACATGCATGTTTTCACATGTTTAAATTTATAATTTAAATAAGAATTACATTTGATTATAATAATGTCAAACTTCATTATCATTCATTATAGAAATGTCCAGACTGTTTAACATCACAAAGCTCAAATCTTTGTCAAATCTAAACCCTACTCTTAAGTAATGTGAGATGTCATGATTTACATTGCCACAATATACAACTGAACCCGCTGTCAGAAATACAATTAAAATTGCATAGATAGTGACTTGCTAAATTTAAAAGTTAATGATATTTAATTCAAATGTCATTGGTAATTAAATACAGGTCTTTCATCTATTCACATCACATCTGCTTTACCTATAGTATTTTGGTCAACATTATGTTAAATTCAGCTTTAAAACATTTAGACTATTCAAAATGTACTTACAACATAACAACATGTTTGATCAACAAAAACAACTCCACATATAGAAGCAATTCTATTCCAGTATCTGAACTCCAGCAGAATGGCAGTATGAACTCAGGATAATTAATGTTTTGTCTGGTCAACTTCATTTCTTTTGTTAATACAAATCTATTCCTGCATTTAAGGTAACACATTCAAAAAAAGTTGGTGAATATGGTAAAGCTTTTGCCACTTGTTACGATTGCTTTTCAGAACATGATTTGGCACGAAGGATACTAATTGAATTAGTAAATCAGGTGTTATTCATACACAGGGACTGTGGTAGCCTAGCGGTTAAGGCGCTGGACTCTGAACCAGAAGGTCCAGGGTTCAAATCGCGCCTCTGCCAAGCTGCCGCAGTTGGGCCCTTTGAGCAAGGGGCCCTTAGCCCACAACTGCTTGGATTGTAAGCTTGAATGAGTTGTAAGTCGCTGTGGATAAGGGTGTCTGCTAAATGCAAAAAGTGTAAATATTTTACACTTTTTTATTTTAGCTCTTTTTTTGTTTTTTTTATGTATTGCTGTTGAATGCAGCATGCGTTGCTCTAAAATCTAAGTGTACTTGTCTGCATTAATGCTGCCATCACAGAGGTTTGACCTTTGCTAAGGGCACTGACACAACCCCATACCATGACAGACCCTGACTTTTGGACGTAATGATAACAGTCTGGAAGGTTCTTTTAATCTTTGGTCCACAGAACATGGTGTCCAGACAATTCCTTTTCTAGCTCAAAATTGTCCCAATTTTAAAAAAATGTGTTGCAGACCTGAAATGTAGCAATTAATGTTTATTAACAATTTAAATTAAATTGATCAGACAAAATATAAAATATCTCAGGTTCATATTGTCTGCAATAAAATAAAGGTCAAATTTACGAAACACTGATTTATATGCAATTTCCATAATGTACAAACTATTTCCTGATTTGTTTGTATTATTAATTGAGGTCTAAAACACTCTGTCTTGTTATTTTGACCAGTTGTAATATACAGCAAATAAATGCTCTTATTACTGCTCTAAACATTGGAATTTGTCACTAATTCATAGAATAAAACAAACAATTCCATAAACCACCAAGAAATAGCAAAAAGGGAAACTGATTGCTGATGACCATTTTGCAGTGGTCTGTTTTTTTTTCCAAAGCTGTATCTCACACTATCCTGTCATCCAAATAAACACACAGGAGGGGTGTGATGATCTAAGAAGACAAGTACAAGTACAAGGCAATGAAATGCAGTTATCATCTACCAGAAGTGCAAATAGTAGCAATGTGCAAAATCGAAAAGTAGAAAAAAAAACTGTGCAATTACAAACAAACTAAAACACACAAATGTAATGTCCCAATACTTTTGTCCATTTTGTGTATATTTTAGGCAGGTGGGATTGAGATTTTTTTTGTATGGAAATTATGGAAACACTAAAATCCTGTTTAAGGAGAAAGTTCAAGGAAGCGGAGTGGTACTGCTTTTTTGGCGACTTATGGGAAAACATACTTTCCTGACCATTTTATCCTATAGAGCATTGCTTAATGAAACGGGAAGTGAAGGTTCCTTCACTTCTGGTGCCCTCCACAAAACCAGTAACCCCCTCTCCTACAACCTTATGTAATATGTCATTTATCAATGTAGGCAGTTGGAGATTATTGGATACTAATTTTGGAGGCAGACATTGGTGTACATGTGTGCTTCCTATTACCCACACTGCCCCTTCCACTTCTGTTATCTAAAGCCTCTTAGAGTGCAAGTCTAGAGCAAGATGTGCTAGCCTAGTATTGTGGTTACTCTTGACAATCTCCACAGGGTCAGTGGATAGATTTCTCAATCAAATGAAGCCCTTCACTTATTATTATATAGCGTACATTTTATAAGCGTAAGCATTTTAGTCATGCTTAAACGTGCATCTAAATGTTCTAATTTATTAAATGAAGCAAAGTAGCATCGTCTCTTTGGTTTCATATTCCTTTACCACTAAACAGAAGGGAACAGGCGGAGAGGACAGGGGTGGGGACAGCTGCCACCCTTTCTCTGGTTATATGATGGTGGGTCTTTCCTTTTAGAACCTAAACCTGTTATCAGAGAGTTCTTGTCTCCAATAGGTTTAGAGCATGCAGTCACTGTGCAGCCAATGGGTATGAAGCATCAGAGTATATAAACAAGGTCTGACATTTTGCAGAGCTGGGCAACCCCTACATTGGCTTTGGTGAACAGGATCTGATCCCGAGGACTGTTTCTTTGTTCTTTCATACAGGTAAATATATGGTGCTCTTCAGATTCAAGTATGTGGGACATTAAGAAAGTTTTGGGCTACAAAGTCAATGCCGGAAAGCACAGTTGTGCTATGCATACGCTAATTGAAACTTTCCGAACAGGTTAAAACTAGGGTAAAATTGTATACTTGAGATATGTTTATTTAATATTTAGCAGTTACATTTCATGAATAAAAACTATGTGACACTAAAACAGGTGTTAGAAAACAGTTGGCTATGTCTAGAGAATTGCACGATTCCTATTTAAGGATCTGAGATTGGCATGAAGGGGTCTTGTTGAGGCTGGAATTAGCTCTGTGCAGCACCTGTTGCATAAGGTCATCTTCTCTTACAAACGATAATATGACATGTTATATACAGTCTGTACGCGTCTTTTTAGAATAATTTGTGCTTTGCAGCATAAAGCCTTAATCCAGGCATTTTAGATCTGTCTAGAAACATTATGCATGCTCTTTGGTCATAAAATACTAGTTGAAGAATATAAAAGTCACCTAAAATACAATAACAACAAAGTACCCCTCACCTTCCAAATTTAAACAAATATTCACACACTACCAGCACAGAAAGAAGGCTGGTGTATGTGCTTTCCAAAGTGAGAATATGGCACACATGCTAAATATATCTTTTGCTGTTAGATACATATAAGCACACACCACTTGATGCCCCACCACTTAATGAAGAAATATGAAACGTTGATGTAAGTTAACCATATGACTGGATTCCTTTAGACACCTGACTACTAGTAATAGCCAAGAGTGGCTGTTGGTATTTTGCTCAGGAAATTAGCATAGCATGTCCTTTCTGTATTAAAAACAAAGGGATTCTTCACATCTTACCCGTGTTTTTAAAAGATCATTTTTTTAATATCTTACCCGTGTTTTTAACAGATCATTCTTCACATCTTACCCGTGTTTTTAAAAGATCATTTTTTATATCTTACCCGTGTTTTTAACAGATCATTTTTTATATCTTACCCGTGTTTTTAACAGATCATCTAAAAGGCGCAATCATGGCCAAGAACTGCAACAATGACTATAAGATGAAATTTCCTATGGAAGAGGAGTACCCTGACCTCTCCATTCACAACAACCACATGTCCAAGGTATTGAGCAAAGATATTTACACCAAGCTGAGGGGCAAGTCAACTCCAAGTGGCTTCACTCTTGATGACTGCATCCAGACTGGCGTGGACAACCCTGGTAGGAATAACTAAATAGTTACACAAGAAAGTGGTCTCAGCAATGAACCATTAAAATACAATCAATTAGGTATGATAGCCCCACTAGTACTATAGTAATTTTGTATTACTGGCCATATCGAACATTTACAAATTATTTAAGATATTACAAATTAAAAGGAACTGTACACTGATTTCCATGTCTTCTACCTTCAGGCCATCCCTTCATCATGACCGTTGGCTGTGTTGCTGGTGATGAGGAGTCCTATGAAGTCTTTAAGGAGCTCTTTGACCCAATCATCTCTGACCGCCATGGCGGCTACAAGCCCACTGACAAGCACCACACCGATCTAAACTGGGAGAACCTGAAGGTGTGTAAACTTAAAAAAATTAATATTTGTTTTTTTCCCTTATATACGCTTTATAAATGCCCCTTTTTTATCTAGGGTGGTGATGACCTTGACCCTAACTATGTTCTGAGCAGCCGTGTGCGTACTGGCCGCAGCATCAAGGGATACACTCTGCCTCCCCACAACAGCCGTGGTGAGCGCAGAGCTGTAGAGAAACTGTCCATTGAGGGTAAGTCTCCGTCATCAAACTATCACCAGCTAGTTTCAGGACATTTCCACATATAAAGCAGAAAACCTGAAATGTTGGTCTTTCCTTTGACAGCTTTGACCAGTCTCGATGGTGAGTTCAAGGGCAAATACTACCCACTAAAAGACATGACCGATAAAGAACAGGAACAGCTAATCGCTGACCACTTCCTCTTTGACAAGCCCGTCTCCCCACTGCTGCTAGCTGCTGGTATGGCCCGTGACTGGCCTGATGCAAGAGGCATCTGGCACAATGACAACAAGACCTTCCTGGTCTGGGTAAATGAGGAGGACCATCTGCGTGTCATTTCTATGCAAAAGGGTGGCAACATGAAGGAGGTCTTCAAGAGGTTCTGTGTTGGTCTTCAGAAGGTAAAGAGCTAAACCAGTATTTTAATATTTATATAAAAGTGTTTCATAACTAACACTCACATTAAATACAATACAGTGCTAACATTCCATTAAATACAATTTTGCTGAAGTCAATCCCTTCTGCCACTACATAGATTGAGGAGATCTTCAAGAAGCACAACCATGGATTTATGTGGAATGAGCATCTTGGTTATATCCTGACTTGTCCCTCTAACCTGGGTACTGGTCTGCGTGGTGGTGTGCATGTCAAGTTGCCCAAGCTCAGCACACACCCGAAATTCGAAGAGATCCTGACCAGACTCCGTCTGCAGAAACGTGGAACAGGTATACTTGATGACGTAGGAAACAAAGTATTGTTGTTGCTGAAATATATACTATACGACTATAATGGATTTCATTATTTGTCTTGTCCAGGTGGAGTGGACACTGCCTCTGTCGGTGGTGTATTCGACATCTCCAATGCTGACCGTCTGGGTTCATCTGAAGTGCAGCAGGTACAGCTGGTGGTTGATGGCGTGAAGCTTATGGTTGAGATGGAGAAGAAGCTTGAGAAGGGCGAGTCCATCGATGGCATGATTCCAGCCCAGAAGTAAAGTGGGAGTAGTGTTTTATTTTTTACTTGTTCTAATGAGAACCATGTCATCTGAGGAGCATACAGGCCTGGTTAATGCAAGTGGCTGATCTATCCAAAAGATGTGCTCCTGCTCCCTCCCATTCTTACTGCTTATTCTCCTTCACCCTTTTTACTGTCACTCTGCCAACTTTCCCATGCTTTCTGTAACATCCTGGGATCAAATCGCCTAAATTATGCTGTCTTCACATGTGGTTTGGTTATAGAAAGTAATAAAAAGCCCAATGTAACAATACACATCCTGTGTTTTTACTTATATTTTGAACTTGCACCAGCTAGTAAACTTATGGGAATGGGGTACAGTCCTCTGCAATGTCTAATTTATTCCTAGACAATGAAGTCCACTTTGGATGAAAAAGCTATTAAGGCACAGAGTTCATCACAGGGAACAAAAAAGAAGTAGTATATAAAAGAAGTTAGTGAAAAATTCAGTGGGTTTTCATACATGGTCCTATTCACAAACTCAACATAGAAGTTCCAGAAACAAATATGAGGAAAAAAAAAAGGGTTGATTACGCAGTCTGTCTGAGATTTGATTAACTACAGCAGTATGTTTTTTTTCCAAGTTATGGCTAGAGTTTGGTTAGCTAATTTAGGATTAAGTTTGGGATTTCCAATCTTGCTTTCTGAAATGAATCCCTGTTTCGCTGGTAAACACAGAGCACAATCAAATGTTAAACTCAATGAGTTTATTCCTCTGTTATTTCAGTTGTCTTTTCTGAACACTGAATCACAGAAAACGCCAAAACCTTATAAAGAGCAAAATACAATCATTAATTATCTTGCTACACATTTTCTTTTTACGGATTTAAGGTAGTCTTGCAGAAGAAAAAACAGTATATTGTGATTATCCTCTCATTAAAATGTTGACTCAAAGAAAGGCTTAATATTATCCCACTTTAATTTTTATGTATAATAAATGTCGGTAACAAGGAATAGTCACTGGAAAAGTAATTTTGGTCAGAACATAAGGGTATAACAAACCTTGTTATAAACAAGCCTGCCAAGTGACCAGCGCAGATGCAGATGCACACACACACACACACACACACACACAGTATATATATATATATATATATATATATATATAAATACATTCTCATTCTGTGTTGCTTACTTAGATTTCAGTACTTATGCTTCTAAATTCCATAAGGTTTTTATTTACTTAAAGGCCATTCCAATCTTAAGGTTTTGCGATGGGACTTTGGTCAAAACATCTCACCCTCACCAGTTGTTTCTGGTAACAGAAGTTAGTATCTGGAACAGCAGTCAGAGTTTTAAACTCTATCGTCCATTAAGATCAAACATGTAGTTTACATCAGTGGATCACAAATAATCACCCATGAGCTCCCTCACTAAAAATGTGGTATGGCAAGTTTTAGCATTCACACCAACACTTCTAAATCTTATGCTTTAAATGGCATTAGTGACTATCTCCTAAGTGACATATTCAAATGTGTTTCAGGGCAACATCAATAGTAAACATCAAACCTGGTTAATACAGAATTTTCATTTACAAATGTATTATTTCACGAAGTGTTCATTAATTGTATTAATTGATTTTAATTTATTGACCTCTTGCTTTCCTTGATGATTTCATAGATCCCTGTAACAGGTAGTCTGCGCTTCTCTGAAGACCTTAAAATGACTGCACACAGTAATAATATGTAATTGTAAAAAAGTTATTTACAATAAACAGTACTGAGAAAGAATCATGATAATTTGGCAGACGTTTCAGCACCCCCATAATTCTTGTTATAGTATTAAAAACGTAAAGGCTTCAACTACATTAGCACACTCAATGATTTCAAAAAGGTGTTGCAAAGTGCAGTGAGAATGTGGTGTCATTTTATGCAATCAGTGGAAATGAGCCATCTCATGTCCCTTTGGCAGGATTCTCTAGGACAGATTTTTTTTTATCAGTATCACACTTACAGCAGAACAGACTGCTGAGTTGGATTGGCAGGTACATATTAGCATTATGGGGAAACTGCTGAAATTCAGACAAAAACCTACAGAGTCAACAACTTTTGGTATTCAGGACAGCAGCCAACACAGGCCGGTTAGGCAGCTTTTTACTTGATAAGACAATATTTCATTCACATAAAAACAGATACGCAGACTGACAAGATCTTCAGACATCTGTTTGGTAACTCATGGTGGTGCAGGTTTAAAATAAACTCAAACAAAAATAACAAATTAAAAACTGAATTAAATAGCAGCTATTAAGAGTACAACATGATAGGCTAAGACATTGTGGTGACAGCATCTGTCTGATCATTTTGACAGAAAGTAACTTGGCTATTAGGGTTTTCACTCAGCAGGGCTTGTGTGTGGCAGGCAAGAAACTCTACAAGTTCAAATGCGTAGGCAAATGTCAAATGTCATATGTGTGGATTCACCGAGGTGGAGGTAGGCGTGGCGAAGTTCATATTCTTTTATCCCCTTCCTTTTGACTATACTCCTCCACCCCTTGTTGCTTTTTAGAGCTCCAGCTCTTTGGACACTTTAGTGGCAATGTCTCTGAAGGCGGGCGGTGCCCCCCACAGGCGCTTAAATCTTACACCGCTGGTCTCGGAGGGTAGGTGGCAGATTTCTGCCTCAAATGCCACCCGAGAGCCGGCAGTGCCATGTGTGCAGGAGAGGAGGAAAGGGCCAGCCTGGTGTACCTGGCAACCACAGCCCTGTGCTGCCTCACGTACCGCCAGCACAACTTCGGATGGGTCCCGCGCACTCTGCACCTTCACATCCCAGCTGCCTCGGGGGGGCCGGGGCTCTGTCGCTTTTTGATGCCCAGATAGATGGCGACTGTGTGTAAGAGAGGGAAAGACATTTGGGGAGGAGGAATGGAGTGGAATGTTTTAAGACATGCATATTCCACAGGAAGTGAATATGTGGTGATTAGGCAGCCAAAGGGGTTGTGGGGGTGGGGGAGAGACAGAAATGGATTAGAAAAGCCACAAGACAACAATATTGCATACTAGCAAAAATCAACTGTTTAACTCATGTGCTACAGGACTTTTTCAGAACATGCTAATGCACAGTAATATGGCTATTATGACAATATTTATTAAATACCGAAAATATCTAAATACACTGATGCATACACTGGGGATATTTCAGTATGGGATATTTCTTTTTTAAATTTTTGTTAGCAGTATAATAGAAATATTTAGATATATGCTAGTTTGTGCAAATTATGATTTGATAATTGAATTAAATTTTATTCTTATTATGGTTATATTAAATTGTTATATATATATTTAAACTGTTGCATATCAAGACCTTACAACAATACATGTGTCCTGTTATGTTAAATAAAGCCCATTTACTCTGTATATGCCTATAGGGAGACAATGTTAGGCTCCCTGCATTTTGTCATAACACATGTATCATGAAGGCATCAATAAAACAAGTCATCTGTACTTGCATTTAACACATGCTTCATTTCAAGCACAGATACATACCTGCATTCATCCACAGTACGGACACTGTTAATGGATACAGTTATGTTCTCAATCACCCATGACAATCAATAAAACCAGCAGGCATGTACTACAAATACTACTGCATTACTCATAAATTCAAGCACACTGCATGACCCTCAATCCATACCATGTTACTGGTAATGATTTTTTGCTCGTCTTTTTCACAGAATGACCAATTTCAGTTTCATCCAATATCAGCATTTAGCAAAGGCATACAGTTCAAAGAAACTTGAAGGAAAAGACTTGTTGTGCTAAATAATTAACAAACAATTAGTGCACACAACACAAAGTGCACATAGTGGGAAGTGCAATATATATATATATATATGCACAGGTTCCATCTGAGCTACATAAGGATCAGGCACATGTTAAAAGTTACCTGGTGTTCTTAACCTGATTTTTTGCTTCTGGAGCTTTGAAGGGGAGGAGAGAGAATTTATTTGGATAGTTAGAAACTGTTTTCTGGACACAGATTACACTCAACAACAAGTTTTTGTTTTCACTTCCTAAAAGCATAATATGTCAAGCTGAATGCAAAAATAATATTAGCTTTGTTATATCATGTAGGAATTTACAAAAAAATAATTGTAAAAACAATTCTTTAATTCAATCACATTATAGCACATTACAATTAACTCCAAAATGATGATTTGAATGTTAGTTTTAATGTTAAAAATCTCATGTCACATGAAGTTTCAGAGCCTCTAGTGTCAGTGTATAACAATATTCAGCCATCCTTTTATGAATTCCAGTTGCCCTAATACTTTTTTTACTTTTTTCCATGGTCGTAATGTACAGATAAAATACATTCTGCATGTTCATCACTGACTGCACTAAATTTTCACAGCATGCCGTGCTGCATAGTTTTGGAATCTTTAAGCATGTTGTCATGGTACAGTACTGTGCAAAAGCCGTAGGCCACCATTAGATATTTCATTGTTTTATTATTACATCTTAGCCTCTTTGTTATAATACAAGCAGAAAATGCATGTTTTAGAGTGAGCAATAGCATCAGCATCTAGCAGCTTCATCTTAAACTTAATTAGCAATAGTCTTTTTAGAAGAGTACCAGCCAAGAAACCACGTTTTTTATAAGGACGATAAGATATGCTAAAGCTTACAAAAATGATAAGTGGAATGAAGTTAAAAGAATGAAATTAAGTGTTATGCCATCGACAACATGTTATATATGGTCATTATACAATTGCTACATCCTTAAACACCTTTCATGATGCCTCCCTTAATCTCGATATCAGTTCTTCTTGGAAACACTTGTCTGTAACAATGAAATTCATTAACTACTTGCTTGTTTTGGTCAACAAATCATTTAGGTACCACACCTTTGTGCCTTGGAATTCAAAGCTTATGAAGTCACCACTTCTGTTTAATGTAATTAATGTGACAATTTATTACAGCTATCACATTAGCAAAGGAAACTGTCACTTCCTTGCCACTGTAGCCCTAGGCTTGCTCAATTTGGGATTGGCCTTTTAAGATAATATAATATTGTAAAGCTGCTTTGAGACAATACACCATTAAACAGTGCTATATAAATAAAATTGAATTGAACTGACACAGCTATCTAAGCTGCATATCGTAGCAGTGCCAATACTTTCATAATCACAGATGATCCACTCGTTACTAATTCTACAACAGTTCCATACTACTGTAGGTTCTTTCATATGTACTGCATAGGCCATAGGTATGAAGACAGTTTACAGCCTTATGTTTAATGAATCTATAAACAGGCACCAAGTTTGGGACCCATGCAAGTAACTCCAGACCATGAACAACCCACCACTGTCTGTGCAGACACACAGGCTGCCAATCTTTGTAAATCGGTTTGTTAAAAGTTAAATGTAAAAAACATTGAACACCTGGTGACAGCAAACCCCATCCTGTCTATCTTGAACCAAGTAGTTCTGCTTTAGCTTTTGACAAAGTCCTGAAAAAGGTATTTAATAATTGGTTCAACATCTGGACCAGTGTCATTTTCCACATTATCTTCATCTCCCATGTTGCACTGGTATTATGACTTATGGCAGATTCAATAGATTTCCTATTCTTAGTAGAGAAGCCAGACAGAAGTAACAGTATGTAGTGTGAGCCAGTGTGCTTCTATTCTTACCATATAATTGGGACTGTAAATGGCCATGACCTCCAAGTGCCTCTGAGCCAAGACCTCAGGTTTACTTTGCATTTTACACATCAACTGTCTGGCATGTAACCTGACTAAACATGTTCAGGCCTAAGACAACATTTGCTTACCACCTGCAAGCTCAAGCACACTTGGACTGACCAAAACAGTAAGCAATATTCTAGTATATTTAAAACATGATGAGCAGATGACACAATAGGATGTATCTGCTAAATGGTGCATTATAGAAAAGGTTTAATATGATTTTCATTATCATCATCAGCCCAAAACCAGCACAAAACTCACCCAAAGTGTTTGTCCACTGTTATGGGTTTGAATTACAATAAATTATAATACTTACTAACTAATGACATGTGTATATATAACCTATCCTATAAAGTTTAAGTTTAAGCCTACTTTGTTATGGCATAACGGTAAAAAGTAAAAGTACTCACCTTGTGACCGGAGATCTGCAGACTCTCTCAGGTTCATCTGTGACCCTCAAGAGAAATACAAAGGTCCGCGTTATGAATTACCTGACAGGGAGCAAAATAAGATCTATACATTCCCTTCTCTATCCACCAAACCCACAAACACAGAAAAAATAATGAAAAACAGTAAAAGCCACATAACAACAATTCAGTTTACCAACATCCTTGCAAAACATGCATACATTTCAGAATGAGTTTTGGTATTTGGTATGTTCTCCATGTTGCTGTAACTGACAGTGTACACTTAAGCAGGCACGCTTGTACAAAGTCTGGTTATCCATGTTATCCTATATGATTTTACAATATTCAAAAGAGCTTCTTGTAATTTCACAGTATGTTTGGCCTCCTCTGACTTTAAGTGCTCCCACTTTGATGGGGTTTGGTCAGGTCATTGTGGAGGAAAACCAATGACTGTTATCCTAATTATACAATTTAAAATGAAATTGTGTAATGCTCTTGACAAACTTCTGCTGGGAAACCTTGTGGCCTGGCATCATGTGGATGTTACTTTGAAACATACCACCTAACTAAAAAACAGACCAAGTGCACAGATTTAGCTTTGTCCTCTTTTAGTACAATAAAGCAACACACTGCAAAAAAATGTTCAGGAATGGTTTGAGGAACATAACAGAATTCATATTGCTGACTGGCCTATACATTTCATTTGCCCTCAGTCTGATCAAGCATCAATGTGATGTGCTATAGCAGGAACAGATGAGTGACTGTCTCTGACTTTACAGTACACCTACAAGGTGGATCAATCCGGTGAATCTCTTTAATAAAGTGGACAGTGAGTGAACATTGTCTTAATTAAAACAAAAATAAACTAATAAAGTAAGTGAAACTGATAAAATGGACAATGAGTGTAGAAACAAGGAGGTGTACCTAATAGTGATCATTAAGCATACATACACATGCATATACTGGATGGATGCTCACTCTCTCTCACACACTCACTCTCTCTCTCTCACACACAGTCACACACACACACAGTCACACACACACACAGTCACACACACACACAGTCGCACACAGTTTTAGGCAGCAAACTATTTTACTGTATTTGTGTTTACTCTTCTGCATTCTTCTGTGTTTCAGTGGTGACTTTTGCAAAATTCAATTTGACAAAAGGAACCTAAACCAAACTAATATTTGGGGTTCCCATCCTTAGCTTTCAGAATAGGATAAATTCTTCAGCTACACTGGAAAGCCGTTTATGAAGCAACCTTGTAGGTATATTTGGAGAACCTGCAACAGTTATTCTAAAGGCTTTGGTTTTCTCATTTGCTTCTGTCCTTTCAATTAACCCCACACTGACTTAAAGATGAGATCAGGGCTCCATTGGTGCCATATATTCTGCTGTAGTTTGTTCTTATTTTTCAGGAAATGGTTCTTTATGAATCAGCTGGGGTTGATTGTACTTCTTAAAATACCATGATAATGGACTTTTTAACTACTACTTTAAGGTAGTGTTGCACTTTTCTCAGAGCATAGGAACCCTGAGTGATGTAACTATGTGGTGATTGGTCCAGATGTAAGAGTACACCAACTGGTTCAGACATAGTGGCCCAGCTATATAGTATATGTACTGCTCCAGATGCAAGCACCCCTATTAACCATGATTTATAAATTTATCTGTACTCCAAAGCTGTATAAATAACCGATCTTCACACTAAAATGGGAAAAACGCATGGAATGATAATGAAGTCCAGTCTTTACTGAGCCTATATATGACAGAGGAGGAACAATGCAATTTTGAGTGATATGAGCAAACGTTGCTTAACAAATTGAGTGGAGAGCAGAGGTGGGTACTAACAAGCTTCATAAACTGACTGAAGAATTTAAATAAAATATACTTGCGGAAGTAATCTGAATTTTGTGTACAATTTACATTTACTGAAGTATATTTGTAAAAACAACAATGCATCTCAGTTACAAATGACCACTTTGCCCTTTTCTGAAATTGGATTTCAATGTCTTTACCTTGAGATGCACTTTAGGGTCTGAAAATATTATTTTGCTCTACAGAGATCGCGTTGGCCTGTGCTTTCTCTGCTTATGAAAAAAATCATTTTAACTTCTGTGATTTAGATTATGCCCAGTGCTAGTGCTCATGTTCATGGACATGGAACATAAATATATTTAAACTCTGAAATAAACTTTAAATAACTAAAATTTGAATTGTAAAGTCCTTCTAGTCACAAGGTAAACATGATAACTAAGTGGCTTGGTGAACAAAACATTGAGATTTTACGTCCACAGTCAGGAAACTCCCAAGATCTCAATTCCATTAAGAAACTGTGGTCAGTCTTTAAAAAAAAGGGTGGACAAACAAAAACCCAGAAACTGTGAACATCTCCAAGCACGGATTTGGCAATAATGGGTTTCCATTTTGTCCAGAAGCTGATATCCAGCATACTGATGTGAAATGCAGAAGTTTTAAATATAAAGAGTCAACAATGTAAATATATACCTCTTTGCTTAAGTCGTATGTATTTGTCAATTAAAAGTAAAACAAAAACCTATGGAATGCCTATAATTGTAACAAAAACATTTGTTGATAAGTATTTAAACGTAAACTTTTTAAAGCCACTAGAACTTTGCAGCTTGTGTGGCTCAGGGGTTCTGTAAGTGCTTGTTGCTGTTAAATCAGTTCCTTAGGATCTGTTTTTGAATGGGAAAAGTCAGGTGGTGCTAGTCATGTGATGGAGAGGTATCCAATCCATGAAGCACTTTTGCAGCTCTGAATTATTGGATAGGGCTTCTGACCCACCCCGACCCTGACAGGATAATTCAAACAGGAATTGTTCACTGTGCTGGTAGAGTAGAAAACAAGACAAAGCAATACAAAAACAGCAGATAAATGCTATGCATGGTGTTGTGGCACAATGGCTGTTGGTAACATATCACAACCAGAAAGAACTATTACAAGACATACAAGTCCATCACAGCCAGTGATGTCCCCCATGGCACAAAACATTGTTCCGTTGTAATAAGCCCTATGACAATGTTCCTGTGGGGATCTTATAGGAGAATACCTGAGTGGGTGGTGAACATGTACAGCATGCAAGAGAAAAATGGACAGGTGTAAAAAGAACGAAGACTTACTAACTGTTTTTGTTCCTTGTGGCAGAGGGCAGCCCGATACAGACTTGTTTGAGCTCTGACGCTTAGTGGGGTCAAGACTGACCCTTCAAAGGGGAAAGGAAGTCGAAAGCATGATAGAAAAAGGAAGAGAAAAGACTAACTGTTGACAAAGAAATGAGATTGCAGCTGATTAGCAAGGGAAAAAAAAAACAAAAAGAAAGACGTAAAGCACCCAGTCTCAGAAAATACTAATGGTAAAAAAAAACTAAACAAGGTAAACTGTGCACTGTAAATTATTCATTGGTGGATCAGCAGAGCCTCTTATTGAGCATATAATCAACATAAGCATACACTCTTATTTAGGCTATTTTTAGACAAAGCATTATGTCTTTATGTGAATCTAGCATTATCTGTATCAATATGAAAGATGCATAATAATAATAATATAATAAACCTTCTGTACATTTACTTTGACTTTGATTTTATAGCAGACAGTATGAGTCTTAGATATTTCATATTTTGCCTGGTCAGCATAATTTAATTTGTTAATAAACATCCATCCCTGTAACACATTCTAGAAAAGTTAAATCATTCACCACTTTGTAATGTTGCCATTCTTCTTCTCAACACTAAAAAGACGTTTTGGCAGAGAATACTAAGTGATTTAGTTTTACAGATGTTTTTCAGATGTTTTCCCACAAAAAGAGCCATACTGACCATATCTTAAGATGCAAAAGTACATCTCTTTTCACACACTCCCTTAGCCCTTTGTTTACATTTTTCCCTAGAGCGGCCTGCGGTTGTGTTGTGTTCTTTTTCAGGGATCTATTGGACCATATTCCAATGCCACCATGCCTCCCTAAATTATCACACCTGCATCGGTTCACTCTTCCTCATCATCACGCCATAAAACGCCAGCCAAAACAGACTTCACTAAAACGTCCCTCTTTCTTACACAGTACCTGGCTGCGAAGTATAGCTTAGCCATTTAGCTCACCTAAAGCTAATTTATATTACCTATTGCCTGGCTCTCCATTTCCATACCCACGAACACCTCAAAGATGAAGCACACCGCAGTTAAATTATAACAATTACAATTTATAATTGTATACATTATAATATTAATATATTCCTCGTTTAATGTAGTCTGTTGTCAGCCTGTGTTTCTGCATATTGGCTTCCAATTCTGTCTGCCATGGGCATCCTTTGGATCTTCGTAACATTCTGGCCAATATGAAACCTGCATGATAGGGCGCTCACGTGTGCTAAGAGAGGCGAGGAGGAGCTCGATTACGACAACTTTTTCAGTCGGTTCCGGGCAGTGTTCAACCACTCAAGCCATGGTGAGGCATCATCGAGCCGCCTCATGGGTCTTCGACAGGGTTCCTGGTCATTCACTGACTATGCTGTGGAGTTCTGGTCACTGGCCGTGGATGCAGGCTGGAACGACCACACCTTGTGCGAGGCGTTCGGGCAGGGGTTGTCCGAGCTCCTTTCGGCTCGTGGCCCGTGATGAACCCTCCGAATTGCAGCAGTTGGTGGATCTGGCCATACGATGGCCATAAGACGCACTTTAATGCACCTTTGGGCCACTTGGAGTACTGGGTCATGGCGTTCGGACTTACCAATGCGTCGGCAGTCTTCCAGTCCGAGACTACCTCAACCAAATTTGTGTATGTCTACCTGGCCTTCCTCCGTGTCAAAAACCTGTTCACCTCGTCACTGGGTTCTAGCTTAACTTGACCCAGTTGACAGTTTAACGTGGAGGTAGATGCTTTACACACCAGCTGTCTTGTCCTAGCATTTCACCCCGGACAACAAGCTGTACCACTGTGCCTTTTTCTCCCTGGCGTGGCTGAGGCAAACTACGATGTTGGCAACAGAAATCCTGGCGGTCAAACTGGCCCTCGAAGAGTGGAGCCATTGGCTCGAGGACGAGGAGCAGCCCTTTGTCGTTTGGACAGATCATAAGAACCTGGCATAAATCCAGACAGCAAAGACACTGAACATGCACCAGACCAGGTGGGCTCTCTTCCACTCCAGGTTTGACTTTACCCTCACCTACCGGCCCGGATCATGGAACACCAAGCCCAATGCCCATGCCCACCGCTGCCAGATCTGCCGCTCTCCAGTGGGGACACTCTCTTCCAGGTTTGCAGGAGATTTCTTTTAAAAAAGAGCTGGAATCCAAGTGGCATTAGCGAATGTAACTCTGTATTGTAGAGCTTCAAAATAATACCCATCCCAAAAAAGGAATCCATCACAGGACTGAATGATTACAGACCCATGCCACTGAGCTCTGTAGTCATAAAGGAGAGCACCAATCCTCTGATAGACCCCCTTCAGTTTGCCTACCATGCCCACATGTTCACCCTTTTCCTTCAACACCTTGACCATCCAAGAACTTATGCAAAAATTCTGTTATTGGACTTCAACTCAATGTGGCAGTCACAACAAATTTCCTCACTGACAGAGAGCGACAGATGAGGTTGTGTAAGTTCTCCTCAGGAACCCAGACCATCAGCACAGGTGCTCCACAGGGTTCTGTACACTCCCCACTGTTCTTCTTAGGAAGTTTAAACTGTCCCAGAAAAAAATATAGTGCATTTATACATAGAGTCCATCATCACCACATCGGCCACAGTGTGGGGCAGCTAAGCCACCACATACGACACACTGGAGCGCATCATCCGGTCTGCAGAGAAGGCCATCAGGACCTGCATTCTTCCAGAACTAGGAAGCGTGTAGCAAAAATTATGCAACACACATTTTCAGCAACTTTATTCAGGATAGCACTACAGTGAGATAAAGATTAAAACTTCAAGGCTACAGAGAAGCTTTGGCCATTGTACCGTCACACTTCAGCACAACTGAGCACTAATGCACATACACATAAAGTACACACACACCACCTGAACCCTCCATGTACTGTACTTCACTTATTTACCTCCTTTTACATTTTTATATTTACGTATTTAAGTCTACCTACGTCCAGTCCAGCATTTTACCATAAAAATATACCACTGGACATTAAGGTTTACAGGTGTGATCGTGTGTGGGACAGTGTGTGTGAATGGCTTGTTCTTTTGTGTGCTGTAAAAAGCTGTCTGCTATGCAACAAGAGCTACTGTAACCAAATGCAAATTCCCTACATATGCAAGCAAAGTCAGTAAAGCCTGTTTCAGATGTGATATTGTTGTGAAATACGATAAATTAAAATTAAAATAAAGAATGTGCTAGCATTTTTTGCAACATGAGGCTGAATTCCCTGAACAACCAGTAATAATAGAAATAGATAATAGATGAATAATAATTACATATGTTAACCAATATGCAAATAAAAATACTATTTTCTGTCATTAGTACAAACTTACTATGGCTACAGCTCAACAACCCAGAACCAACACCGCCAACATATAAGAACCAAAGCATGTAAGCACAGTCCACTGAACCCACCTCTTGTAATCATTAGAATTATCAGTGACATTGTCCAGGCAGTAAGCATAAAACATATTTAATTGATAGAAAACAGCAATAAAACTTTAGAAACTAAAATGAACTCTTACTAATAAGTCTCCACCCTGAAAACGCGGACTCATTAACACACATTCTTCATGAAAACTCCAACTCATGAGAGCATCTTGCAAGCCCAAATCACATTTATCAATCTTATTAAGTAAGTGCACATAGCCTTATTTGCTAACCATTTAAAATAATACCATATCTTTAGTAAAGCATAGTATGTGATCAGTTATGAGTATCAGCTATGTCTTTAGAAGGCAACGGCCTCACTTTTAAAGCATTAAACAATGGATTTGTTTTACATGCAGGTGCTTCATTCTTTCAGACTATTTTTTCCTAAACACTCTTCATACAGTTGTTTGTAGAACACTTGTACTTTACGTGATGGTAAAAATTTCTCATGTTTCTTGTTATGGTAGTCACAACAGCTTGGTGCACATCGGACATGAGCTTTATCGCAGATCTATTAATGTCCACAATGTGTTTATCAACAAAACTCATAACGCCGTAACGATAAACATATGGTTAATCGTGAAGGCCTACTGGATTAATTAGGAGATATTTAAAAATGATATCCCAAATAAACTATCCCCTGGTTTTTGTGAGCAGTGTATTTATATGATACATGCATTTTTCCATGTTTAGCTTGTATTGAGGTGTTCTCTCGCCTTACCTGCGAGTGAGCTTGGAGGTGAGCTTGCTAAAGAGGTTGGAGGTGGCCCGAGTGCGAGCTTGGGGTAGAGGGGTAGCATCGTGGGATAAGGTGGGAGATTTTGGCGGGGCATGCATGGGCACCCGGCGCTCTCGGAGCTGACCTCCATGGAAAGTGCTGCGGACAGTGGAGCCACGGCTTAGGCGAGAACGTTCTGCCGAGTAGGATGAGGCCACCCCTCCCCCAGTTATACTGTGGGTGGAAGGGGAGGCTGGAGGTAAATGGTGTGATAGTGAGCTAGAAAGAAAAACAAACAGTATATGACCAAAATGAGTGCAATTATAAGCCTGCAGTATCTTGATCAGATGTAAGGAAAGGTATATGGGGCCTTAAATGTGAAGCAGCATATCTTTACATTTATGCCATTTAGCAGACGTTCTTATCCAGAGCGACTAACAATTAATACAGTCCTACTATTCAAGCAGTTGTGGGTCAGTGGTCTTGCTCAGGGACCCAACTGTGACAGAGATGGGATTTGAACCCATGACCTTCTGGTCCATAGACCACTTGGCCACCACAGACTCACATTTATAATTCTGCTGATACAGAGTTACCCAGCTCACTCCCAAACATATCTATCCCTCTCCTCACTTTATCACTCCCTCTCTTAATTCTCTAACAGGGGTAGGACAAACTGGTTTATTGAAAATTCTTATTCAATTTATAAACATAGCACTTTTTACAATGGTGAATTGTCTCAAAGCAGCTTTACTATATTAAATTATCTTAAAAGGAAAATAACAAATTGAGCAAGGTGCGTAGGGTGACAGTGGAAAGAAAAAAATCCCTGAATGAAGAAGAAAGAAACCTTGGGAGAACCAAGACTCAAAAAGGGACCCATCATTCTTGGGTGGCCTAGATGTTAACTGCATAATTTTGTTGTATTAATAGTAGAATTAAGTAAACAATATAAATTAAATCAATAATACAATTTTAATTAGTAATAAAATTCAAAATAAATAACAAAATAGATTTTAAAATGAGTCCTATCATGAGTCATAGTTTTTCATAGTTGTAGTCCCACAAGGAATAACACAATCTTAAGGGAGCAAGTAATAATAATAATAACAAAAATAGGTTGAACATGTATGAAGCCTTTTCGAAGCTCAAGGAGAGGGGGGGAAGGAGAGAGAGAGAGAGAGAGAGAGAGAGAGAGAGAGGGAG
>JAVSBV010000049.1:5212266-5227217 GCA_033117975.1 Parotocinclus spilosoma
TCCTTCAGCCTCTTCTACTTTATCTCCTCCAGCCTTTCCTCCTCTACCTCCTTCAGCCTCTCCTACTTTATCTCCTCTAGCCTCTCCTCCTCCACCTTCTCCAGCCTCTCCTACTTTATCTTCTCCAGCCTTTCCTCCTCTACCTCCTCCAGCCTCTCCTCCTCTACCTCCTTCAGCCTCTTCTACTTTATCTCCTCCAGCCTTTCCTCCTCTACCTCCTTCAGCCTCTCCTACTTTATCTCCTCCAGCCTTTCCTCCTCTACCTCCTTCAGCCTCTCCTACCTTATCTCCTCCAGCCTTTCCTCCTCTACCTCCTCCAGCCTCTTCTCCTCCAGCCTCTTCTCCTCTACCTCCTTCAGTCTTTTCTCCTCTACCTCCTCCAGCCTCTCCTCCTCCACCTCCTTTAGCCTCTCCTACTTTATCGCCTCCAGCCTTTCCTCCTTTACCTCCTCCAGCCTCTCCTCCTCTACCTCCTACAGCCTCTCCTACTTTATCTCCTCCAGCCTTTCCTCCTCTACCTCCTCCAGCCTCTCCTCCTCTACCTCCTTTAGCCTCTCCTACTTTATCTCCTCCAGCCTCTTCTCCTCCATCTCCTCCAACCTCTCCTACTCTACCTCCTCCAGCCTCTCCTCCTCTACCTCCTTCAGCCTTTTCTCCTCTACCTCCTCCAGCCTTTACTCCTCTACCTTCTCCAGCCTCTCCTCCTCCATCTCCTCCAACCTCTCCTACTCTACCTTCTCTAGCCTCTCCTCCTCTACACCCTCCAGCCTCTCTTTCTCTACCTCCCCCATTTTCTACTCCATACTTCATTTCTTTTTCCACCTCCTCCAGTCTGTCCTCCCCAATCTCCTCCAGACTTTCCTCCTCTAACTTCTACATGCTCTCTGCCTCTATCTCCTCCAGCCTCTCCTCCTTTTATGGGATTTCATGGAGAAAATGTTTTCATTGCCACCAAACTCTACGGCCACTTTATAAATGCCACGATTTTGTCCCAAGCCAAGATGCTGAGCATTTCTTGGGGTAAATGGAGCTGTGGTTGGACCTCAGCTGGTCTGGACTCTGAGCTACTGCATGATGATTGGAGGATCAGTCGAAAGACTACATCCTATTTTGATTGACAGTTATTTTGAGATGCTCACTTCACTTAATCATTCGGAGCTCAGTCCCAAGGCGGATTTTGCAAGTGAAGTCAATAGACAAACTGCAACACATTTCTTGGTATTTGTTTGGTGAAATTACTTGACCATTTTCATTGTTAATTTATTACACTGTAGAAAAAACACACTTATAGAATTTCCTTGTTTCAGCTTAATATAATTTCAACATTTCCTACTTGGTATGATAGAGTGACCAACACTTTTCTTGAAAATAATTTAATCTATGTGTCGTTAAACAAGATTATCAGAAAAGCAAATGAATGGTCAAAGAAAGTTGTGTGATTACACAAAAGAGATGCAAACTCTTTGATTTGAATTGCAAGTGATATATTCATGGGGTGAACAGAAGCATTTTGAACAGGATGAGAGTGCCACACAGTGACTGGTCAGTAGGGTGTATGATCACCCAAGACTGTCAAAACACAGCAATGGAGCATGAACAGGATCAGATTGTTTAGCAGTTCTTGTGGGATCCTCTTTGTACTCATCTTGAAATGTCCTGTAATATTTGTGAGAAGTGTATATGGGCAGGTTACAGAAGAGAAAACTGCATTTTGTACCTATTAAAGCTGATGTTTTAAATACTTTTTAAGAAATGAAGCAGACACCAAAATCTGAACCCACTAGTGAAAATATTGTTTTGGAGAAACTTCTTTATCCACACTGAATCAAAATAATGTCCCAAAATATACTTTAAAGCTTTGTAACAGCTACTGTCATGAACATTTCTCCATAGTCTTCTGACCAAAACCCTATTGAGCATTTGATCTGGTTTATTATTATTTATATAAGATGCACTTATCCAAATCGACTTACAATGGATACAATTTTACAATTACAAGCAATTATTGGCAAATGAACCCTGAACCTTACCTGAGGTACAGGTACTACCTTACTTAATCCACCAGAAGGCAGAGAAATCCATCCTAGCTTGAGTGCACTCTGTTATTACAGGATGTTACTTACTGTCTTGCCAGTTGGGCGATTACATTCAGATGCGATATTGTGTGTCTGAGAAAGGAAAGGCCAATCAAAGGTCATCCCCTAGCTTTTGCCACAGTGACTTGTGCTATGCTCTCTGAACTGGAAAACTGCAGCAATATTATGGTTAAAATGTAAACATAATAAATGATATGCCACTACACTGTGTCAAAAACTCGACATCATAAAGTATTAAAATAAATATTTCTGTTATATATGGTACTGTTTAATGTAAAAAATGAGCCACTAATATTTGAGCACCTTTTAGCAATTTATTTTTATATAATTGACATATTCTTCAGAAGCATAATATTACAAACGGCTAAAACCTTTTAAATATAGAGTACCCTAAAGCATACAAAATAGATCTTTGATCCATTTTACATGCCAATCCCATACCAACATATATAGACCCATCAGATGCTACAGAGCTAAACTGACTTTCAAAAATGCTCTTATTAACAAATCTATCAGCAGCTTTTATCAGATAGTTTGGAATCATAACTTTAAAACAGAAGTGCTAAACATAATCGTGCCATAATCGTGAGCACAAATGCCAGGAATATCATTTAAAAACATGTAAATATTTCAATTTTTTTTCTTTTTGTTGAAAAATTTACAAAGTGTTTATTCTTACATAAACAATTGGAACTATAACAACTGCAAGCCTCATGGGATCAATAAAGTATTTCTGATTCTGAATATCACCACTGCACTACTGAGCACATGGGTGAAACAGTGAATAATCTCTGTCTGCCATCTACCCCCCTAATAGTAGCCCTTTACTTCTTTACAGACATATCTGGATAATAGCAAACATATTACAATGACCACATTATGAAATTCCTCATTTAAATATTATACATATATCAGTGATCATTACAGAGTACCATTGATCAATTATTAAATCAGCATTAACAATATAATATAGCAGTCAGAAAAACGTTTGCCAGTAGTTACTTTTTTATAATAACACTAAGTACATTGGCTATCCAACATTATATATTTAACACTATGAATTCAGTTTAATTTGGAGTCAGTTTGTCCATCAAATTAATCCATTTGAAATTATAGATAACACAACAGAATCCTCTTAACCGTTTTATAATCATTAAACACTGCCCTCTTCCCTGTTCCAGTGATTACAGTTCACTATGGAGGTGATCTAATTTTGCTCTATTTTGGAAACACATCACATCACTGACCAAGACTGTCTAAAGCATATCATCTTGGATTTCTGTAGTTGGAGACCTTCTGCTCTGGTGACTGTGCAGACTGGAAAGGCAGGAGGAGACAGTGAGAGCTATGCGACTCAGACCAATATTCAGGCAATGCACTTCAGATGTGACAGGCACATCGGCAAACAGAGCCCTATCTCGAGGCAGCTGAGAGAGGCTGTCACTATTCTCGATATCTTTCACAATGTTGAGGATTTCCTGTCTCTCTGTCTGTCGAGTCATTCCTCGGATGTTCAGGATGGCGGACACATGCTTTTTCCTGTAGATGGAAAACAGTCATTATGTTCGATACTTTGGTTGTGGAAACCAGTTCTGTTTTCAATCAAGTAACTGCTTTTCAGGCACTATGAGAATACACTTTGGACATGTCACTTGTCCACTGGAGAGTAATAACACTTTTAATCCAAATTTAACATACATCTCAATACACACACCATACCCAGTGCCAATGCTTTTCATGCTTTGGACTACAACCCCAAATTACAAAATTACAAACAATTAAAAAAAATCTCATTTAATGTATTAATAAACACCTGTTCCTGCATTTCAGGTCTTCAAAAAAATCCAAAAAGGTTGGGATGCTAAAGAGTTTACCACTTTGTAATGTTACCATTCCTTTTCACCAAACTTAAAAGATGTTTAGGCACAGATGATACCAAGTAAATTAGTATTTTAGGTGTTATTTTTGTCTCATTCTCCTTGCAAACACGTCTTAAGATTTGCAACAAAACAAGATTAATCGTCTTTGTTAGATATTCTGTTATTAAATTGTCCCCACATTTCCTATTGGGGACAGGTAGGGACAACAGACAGGTCAGTCCAGTAATGTGTGCAGCAAAGCAGTTTTGCATTGTCTTGTTGATAAATGCATGGATGAAATTAGAAAAGATGACAAAATTACTACCTCTAAATGACCATCCTCCCCAATTTTTTAAATGTGTTGCAAATTGAATTGAAATGAAATGAGCAAATGAAACTATTTATAGGTCTAATCATGTTTGCACCTGTTAGCACTCAAAAAATCTCTACATTTGTGTACTTCACTTCTATTGAACTAGGGTTATCAGTAACGCTATATAATATATAGTTATAGAGCTGATTTTAAAAGTTAGCATTATAAATCCTGCTTAAGGTCAAGTACTTTCCTTTGAACAACACCCAATAAGTGTTTGGGAACTGAGGACACTAATTGTTAAAGCTTTGTATTTGGAATTATTTCCCATTCTTGCTTGATGTACAACTTCATTTGCTCAACAGTCTGGAGTCTCTGTTGTCTTATTTCGGCGCTTCATAATGCGCCACACATTTTCAATGGGACACAGGTTTGCAGGCAGGTCAGTCCAGTACCCTCACTCTTTTACTACGAAGCCACACTGTTGTAACACGTGCAGAATGTGGTTTTGCATTGTCTTGCTGAAATAAACAAGGACGTCCTTGAAAAAGACGTTTGCTTGAATGGCAGAATATGTTGCTCCAAAACCTGTATGTACTTTCATGTATTAATGGTGCCTTCACAGATGTGCAAGTTACCCACTTACAGACCCCCATACCATCAGAGATTCTGGCTTTTGAAATTGGCACAATCTTGAGAACAATCCGGCCAGTCCTTGTCCCCTTTGGCCCGGAGGACACGACGTCCATGATTTCCAAAAGCAATTTGAAATGTAAACTCATCAGACCACAGGACACTTACACTTCACGTCAGTCCGTTTCAGATGAGCTCCCTTTATACCCAATCATGACACTTCTAAATGTTCCAAACAGGTGTTTTTGAGCATTCCTCAACTTCTAGTCTTTTGTTGCCCCTGTCCCTTGCATCACATTCAAACACAGTTGAATTTACCCATTTGAACATTAAATGTCTTGTCTTTGTAGCATATTCAACTGAATATTGGTTTAAAAGGATTTGGAAATGATCATATTCTGTTTTTACTTATGTATTACACAAAGTCACAACTTCATTGGAATTGGGGTTCCTGCAGTGGTAGACTGGTGTATTTTACCCTTTTACTACTGCTCCACTCAATCACTTGCTTTATTCAACTTTCATTCATCATTGTGAGAGAGTATGTGTGTGCATTTGTCCATGTATGTGCTCTGTGATGGATTGGTGTGGCACAGTACCAGGGGTGGTTCTAACATTTCATCCTGCCTTAAACCCTAGCCCCCTGTGTCCCTGCACTGGAGTAAGCAGGTATTTAGAGTAAGTGAGTTGTTGCTAAAGAATAAACATACTAACAGCAGCTGTTGCTATGTCAGGCATATCACTCAGGGGTCCTACTTATGCTGAGTGAATCTAATGTCTGAGCAACCACATGACACACAGCAAAGTATCAAGTGTCACAGTTCATGCAATAGGTACAGTACTGTTAATATGCATTACATTATCATTATAAAACACCTGAATAATCAACAGCAATTAAAAAAAAACTTTCATGAATGAATGAATTTCACCAGAGCATAAACAAAAATATTTTTTGGTAAACCAAAAACCAAGGTTAATGAATTAACTTGACAATATCTTATAGCGTATATTGGGAAGCATCTGAAGATACAGGCTGTATCCAATTCTGTACCCTGTTCACTAATATATATACGATTTTTTAACAATTTAAAATAATGAAAATGATACTTGAATGATTAAAAAGTAATAAATGAATTCAAAGCTTACACTGTGTCATACAATTTTAAAGGAAAAAATGTTTCTTTAGGACCAGACTCTGAGATCCCTGGTCCTGACCCTGGGCTTCATCTGTGTGAAGTTTGCATGTTCTCCCCAGTACTCTGGTTTCCTCACACATTCCAATGACATGTGTGTTAAGTTCATTGGTGATTTAAAAATGTCTCCCTGCAGTTTGTGAATTTGTGTGAGTATTTGTTCTACACGATGGAGTGATGCCTGTCTTGCATTTTTCCAGCCTTGGGCTCTGTGTTGCCAGTTAGGTACCGGCTGTCCCATTACCCTTCGTCCACTTGACTCGACTCAATAACTATGATAGCTTTTGAGAAATGGGGTATTTGGTGGGTACATTTACTTTCTGGCATGGTTCTAAAAAGAGTCAAATCTGCAAACACAATTTGAATTTCCTCGACACATAAAACAATGTCAATATGATGTTAACTTGAATGTATTGAAAATTGGATGACTACAAAACATGAGAAATTTGTACACAATCCCTAAAAGCCTGTTTGACTTTTAATTAGACAACTAGATTTTTCAGGGTAGGATACATGCTTGTTGCTACTCTTAGATAGACAACTCCTTAGTCTGTTTAGTGAACACCATCATATCAAGAGGCTGAAAATTGATAAACACTCACCGTACATCAGGGAATTCCTGAACTAGGATTCCAACCTCCATTTGAATCGAGGGTGTGTCCTCCAGTGAGATGATCTCTGATATGTGGGGAATGGCACTGTCCAGCCATGAAGCACAGGAGTCCTGGAGATACATTGAACATGATAACATTGGGTACCTACTAAATTCATACAAACCCCAATTTGTAATAGCACCTAATATGTTCTCTTATTTTGTTTTTAAATTTAGTTTAGTTTAATTTAAATTGTGCTATAATGTGTTTATTCAGTATCTTAATTTTACATATAACTATCTAACTTCGCAGAGGACACACTGATCACACAACACAACCTATACATCAGCATGCTAAATGTGGTTAAATTATGCTAAATGCTACTAATGTCACATAATACTTAGCCTTTCCTGGATGCTGCTTTTGTATTAAATTATGATTACAATCACCTGTTGACATTAACTGTTTGAAATCAATTTAAAAAATGTTTATTTCTAGCTTTAAGTTCCAACGTTTCTGGAATGTGTTGCAGGTCTGAAATACAGAAATGGATGTCATTTTAAAATTAGCAGTCATATATGACTTCTAAATCCCAACCTAGGATGCCCTTCCATAACCAAATCCACATCAAGGGGAGGTCATGCAGGACAAAAAGGTATGTAAAATGTAAGGATTTAGGATGAAGACATAATAAACCAGAATTCTCTTGTAAAGTAATGCGGGTTTACAATTAACGAGTCATATGTAATCTTTGTCATAACTGGACTGCATGCAAATGCTGATAATCTGGAAAGGTACAGCTTCCTCGGAAATGTCTGTTAATATTTTATTGACACTGTGGACGGTCACTTTGCTTCATGGGAAATGATATCATATCCTGCAATAGTTGCATTTCTCTACATCTGAAAAGAACTATTGTATGACTTACCAACTCTTTAAAAAGTACTTTAAGTTGCTTGCCCTCTTCACGGAGACGGCCAGCCATCCTCTTTCTCATCTTGAGTGAGGTGCAGATGATTCTGCCCCTCATAATGGCACGTAGATATTCAGTCATTACCCGCCGATGGACTTCTCCTACCAGGACCTACAAGAAAGCCAATGAAAATGTAGAAACGTTACTTCAGTGGAATTTGAAGCACTCTATGAACAATTGCTAATTAATGTTATTTTGCATAAGGTTAAAGATAGTGTATACTGGACCTGGTATGGTGGTCCTTCCATCCTCGTGAACTTCTTGAAATGTTCTTTAATGAGGGATACAATCCCCTCGAATGCTTCTGTGTTGCTTAGCCATTTTCTTTTCACCAGTTTATCAAAAAACGGCTGTACGGAACAAAACAGAAAATGTGCATCATGTGTCAAGTGAAAAAAAACTGATGGAACCTTTCTTCTCATGTTTTGGGTTGTTGGGTGTGGGGGTGTGTGGAGGGGGTTCGTTTTCATATCTAAAATTCCAGAAGCCACAATAGACTTCCTGTTAAAACAACAAAAAAATCCATTCTTAGACAGAGGATGCACTATAAGCTTTTGTAGCCCATGAGGTCTGGCACTGCCCAGTTCGACAGCCGACATTAACTATATTATATGGCATTTGGCCAAAAACATCTTGTTCAACAGTGTTTGTCAAAACAAACTATTTATACATTATATTCCTGGCCACTTTGTGAGTCAACATCCCTGAGAACAAACCACAAAGGAAACACTGATAAGATATTCTTTATATTCTTGGACAGGGGCATATGACCAACAGGGGATCCGTTCGTAATTGATGTGTGTATGTATGGGTGTGTGCTTGGAAACACACTTTTCTTTTATGAAACAAAAACATTTTTAAAAATTCAAAGAAAAATGCAGTATATCTATAATGTTGAAGGATTCTACTGGATGAATAATCAGTATTCATTATGTCTGCAGAAAACACAGATAGGTAAAGTGTGTATATCTATAAAGTGTGTATGTATTTGTGTATGCGTGGAAAACCCACCCTGATGTGCTCAAAAAGCCTGTCATTCAACACCCTTACACTCAGGGTTATGATCCTGTCCAGGGCACCATTAGCTCTGCGACCGGACTCTTCACTCATAGCGGGGTCAAAATGTACACAGCGCATTACAAAGCCCCTGTTCACATTGCACACAAACAAGCACCGATAACAGCTCTGGATAATAATAAATAAGCAATTTTGACAAGAGTTGCGAAACTTATGGACATGTACCTGAAAGGTGGACAGCAGTTTGCTAAGGCGATGGTCTTGGAAACGTAACCATCTTCATTTTCCCCATATGAATTAGCCAGCTGGTCATGAAACATTTCCACCTTTCTTTGAAAGCTTTAAAACAACAGATACAGTATTATATACTCTGACCTGGCCTATCAGATTGCCTATTTTTTGCTTTGCAGCCCTTCTCTCCCCTGTCCATCCACAAAAAGAGATCACCATAGGGTAATCACTGAACAGACATAATTTGGGAGGTGGACCATTGATAGTGTTGGTGATGTTGGTTTAAATGCATGAGGTGAAGCTGTGTTATGGGTTACAGTAACAGACGTTTGTGTTCAGTTGTCTAGAGTTTTTTTTAGAGAGTTTTCTGATCAGAGAATTAGGTGGGTTGGATTTTTTTTTGAATTGCTATGCTATTTTCAACCCAGCATTCACATTAACTTTTCACCATGACTTTTAAAGAGTCATTGATTACAGTTACTCGTTTGACTTTATTAATGAGTATGCTCTTAAATCTCACCTGTATAGGAAATCTGCAATTCCATTAAGACTGCACAGAGTTACTCTTGAGCCGAGACCTCGATTTATTGAAGCAGATCGTTCAAGATCCCCATGTAGCCTCTGGGGGAAAACACACCTGGACTCAGATGGTACTGACTTTAGCACATTCGGGCATAGTAATCTACTGAGATAGCCTTTAAGAGTTTCATTCAGTGTTGAAAATATGATTTCTTCAGTCAGTGAGACATTAACACATCACAGCTGCCACAAATACACAAAATCATGTATCATATACAATGAGCTCCAGAATACAAATTAAATTAAATTGCCTAGTTAATTAGCTTACTTTTGTAAATATTTAGAGATATTGATTCTTTAGCTGAATTCTTTATTATTATCTTATTATCAACAATTATTATTTAAAACAAAGCTACTAATGCAAAGGTAACAATAGTTATTTTCATGAAATAATTGTACTATA
This sequence comes from Parotocinclus spilosoma, assembly GCA_033117975.1. Classification (NCBI taxonomy): domain Eukaryota; kingdom Metazoa; phylum Chordata; class Actinopteri; order Siluriformes; family Loricariidae; genus Parotocinclus; species Parotocinclus spilosoma. Next base: position 5,222,157 of record JAVSBV010000049.1, read on the forward strand.
ATTTAATGGTTAGATATTTTGATATTTGTGTTAAGGATCCTACCTTTTCCCTGGCAGTGATGCCTCGCTGATTGCTGTTACAGAACAATCGTAAGGCGGCTTATAACCAGTGTCTAATTAACGACCTGATGACGAACACCTGCTCTCTACTTAACGTCTCCCTCTACTTAAGTGGGAGTTCTAGCAGTGCTCATTACCATTTCATTCACTCCACCATGCATCTAGCGTGCCTTGAGCCCTTGGCCTCACTGCTCACTGCTCTGTTGCGCCTCGCTCTTGTCGGCTGCCCTCTCAATTTGAGACACACCCTAGCTAGAGCCGCCACCTGGCTGCACGCTTAAAATACACGCGTCCCGGCATGTCCTGTATGAACTCCGCCACTTCATTCCCTGGCAGGTGATGGCGCTCGGGAGTCGCGGCTGGTAGGGGCTGCACCCCGGACCCGCGGCTCGTGAAGCTCGCATCCTGGGTCCGCAGCCGGAGGGGTTGGCTTCGGACCCTGGCCGCCATATGCCGCTATAGGGTCAATATTGGCGCCGAAGCCCATATCCGGCCGTAAAGGGCAGCCCCCTGGTGTTCATCGCGATTTATTGACGCGTTGCTCCCTCCTGGGACGCAACACAGTGGCGCGCCTTTTCACTTTTTTGTTTTCATATGTTACAGAGCCTTTCGCTCCTTTTTCCCCTTTTCAGCTTGGTTATATATTATTTCCCCATTATTATTATACTCCATGGGATTCCTCGGTCCCGCATACTTGGGTCCTATCACATACAGTAACAATTTGCACTTAGTCAATCTCATGTCTCCCTCCCTGCCTTGTACTTAATTTGACAGTATTGCAGACTGATGCATACCTGTAGTTGAACCCTTGATGAGCCCCAAATATGATTAAAAAAACAGTTTTTTATTACAGATAATGGAACCACAACACTAGAGGAAGTTTTTGTTTTTGACAGCTGCAAGAAATCTGTTTTTCACAGTGTTGCACTGGTGTGGATGCTATTAATCCCAGTTATGTCCCCACAACAAGACAAGCAACATATTCAATTTTCACGAATGGTATACGTTTTTAGAAATAACCGTATGTTGACAGAGCTGACCTGAATGACTGTAGTGGCCAATGGAATATGATACTCCTCAACATGCAGCATTTCCATCCATCTCTTCTCTTCCTCTTCCAACAACTGAGAGAGTTCAATGGTTACTTTTCCCTGAAAAACAATAACGCATTGTGTAATATACACTGCTCACAAAAATGACAGGATTTCATTTATTATTTCCATTTTTTACCAGTATATATATTATATAATACAAAACAATACAGTATTATAACAGAAATGCCAAATTGATATAATTAATAATTTGTGATTTAAATGTAATAACAATCACCAACATACAGAAAATATATAGCTTGATATAATCTAGGTGAACATTATTATGCCTGCAGTGTGTGTAATGGACAGAGGTTATCAGTGCAAATAAAAATGATATAGACAACCCAAGACACACAGGACAAATACAAACGCATTGACCTCTACAAATATAAATTCTGAGTTTAATTTGTGACAACCTGAAATGAGCTCCAGCACTGAAAGGTAACTCAATGTAATGCAATGTGATGCACAGGAATAAAAACATTTAAACCATTTATAAAAAGGGTGTACATAGGAAGTGATTTCACCTTAACCACAGTCCTTGGTGTTTTAACTCTTTTAAATTTGTGTTTGTTCTGTTTGTTTCACTTGTTAATTGGATAAAAAGTCCAAACAAAAATTCCACCAAAACAGATCAAACAAAATCAAACACTTAACTACTGTTGGCTACATGTTGGCAGTCTATGCCATGTTAAAGAATAGAGGATATTTTATGGCTACACTCTTTAGCCCTCTTTAATGACAAGTAGCATAATTCCTTCCCAAGTAGGGGGTTATCAAGTAAGAAATGAAAATAAATGAACATTAAATGTTAACATTTTAAATTGTTTATTGCGGACAAGTAAATCCTGACCCAACCCTGAAGTGCTGCACTCTAATTGGCAGACAAAGATAAAAAAAAATCCTGACTTGGACTCAAAGGAACATGTTGTAGGTGTACCCTATCCTACTTGCTAGAGATTGGTGCCATGATGCTGGGTACACAGAAACAAATTGGTTAGTAGCAATGTACTCACCCTAACATAGTTAAGGCAATCCAGCTCGAGCTTTTCCACCATCTCTGATGGCAGCAGTGGGCCAAGCTGGCATCGGTTGATTGGTGATGTAATGCTCACTGTTCCAAGAACGTCCCTGCAGCCAGAAGTAGGACAGTCAAACAGAAAGTTGGGCAGGGCTCGTTAGGAAACATAGAAGTATGATGACATAGTTGTAGGAGTTTGATTCATGACCCTGTCCAATAAGCACCACTCAGTACTGATATATGCTGTAGGACGGGACTGAAAAGTGTATCAAAAGGCTCAAGAACAATAACCCAACTACAGCAAAACCAGGAGATATTATATATGCACAGTATGATGCCAAAATAGGTTTTGTACAGGTACATTTGAAGGTACAATTCATTTTAACGTACCACTAGTACTTATGTTCGTACAAGATCACACAACAACTGAAGGTGCCCCAATGGATACTTTATTTCCCCCAGAAGGCTGTATTCACCTCTCATAGATGTTGTAGAGCCAGTCTAGAAGGGAGTAGATGTCTGTAATTTGAAGTTCTTTAACAGTGATGTTCCGAAGTCGGTGAGTCACAGCCAAGTGGTAGCTGAGTGCATATACCTGAAAAGCATCATATTCCTCGGGGTAAACAGATACCACATTCCGACGGGCTGCACCAAGGTCCTCCACCATGCGAATCCTCAGCTTATCCAGGTATGCCACCAGCTCTCCTGCCAGTGCCACGTCAGGATTAGGCATATTATCTTCAGCGGCCTTAGCTACAGCCTCCTTCCACCGTTTCTTCATCTCCCTTGGTCGTGATCCTCCTGGGGCCGCATTTGTACTCATGGTCCTGTCCTTATCAGCCTGCTCCTCCTGCTGGAGGACCTGCACCACCAGTCCTAGGTTGGGCCCCGCAGTGGGAGAGCGCAGAGATTCCCGTACCACACTCCATAGCTCCTTCTGCAGTGCCTCATAGAGAAGCTCCACGTCTTTAGCTTTACGCCGACTACTGTCTTTGCTGGGGGTGGAGAGATCTTCATTGCCCACTTCTGGTGAGGTGGTCATGTCCATACACTCCTGTTCTAATTCTAAGATGTGGGTGTCTGCCAGAAACAAATCTCGCTTGGTCACCAGCTGCAAGATCTCCAATACTAAGCATGTAGAACAAGAAAGAAGTGGGAAAAGACAGGAATAAGAAAATTATGTGAATTTTTGGCTCTTCATCTTGGTCCACAACTTAATTTTAATTTAATTTTAAATTTAAAGTAGCTTTTAGTCTTGGGACATGCATATTCAGTATATGAAATAATACACTATACTGCTCACAAAAATTAGGACATACATTAAAATGCAATATTACATAATGAAATATCCTCAAACTTTTGTGAGTAGTGTATAGAATCACTAGAATCACACACATATATTTAAATATTAATTATTTATCTTTCATAGATATTCAAATTGTACTTGTAATCTCAAATGATTAATTTCATGTTTTATGCTGGTGTATAACGCTTCCCTTAGGTACCACCTAAGCAGTAATCCAGGGGCTTCATCACTGGCGTATAAACAGTTTGGGACACAGTAATATTTATGATACCTATTTAGTAGTGCATGGTAGATTTTTCATTGTGTCTTAAAATGGTTAATTACATTTCTCTAACCAGAACGTTCCATGTGGATAATGAGTACTACAAGCAGAATAAAGTTACTGATGAAGCTGGTCTGAAATCTATGCTCCGATGCATTACATCACCTCAAATCTGTCATTTTGAACCGTCACACTTCTTTGTAAAAGCAGTTTGCACTGACATGTGAGGACAGGATCTGTCATTAAGTATTACTGTATATCAACACGATTCAGATGAAAAAGGAGACAAATTATACATTCTAGTACTCCTGTCTTAGATAACAAAACTTAACTAAACACAAAAAACATGTGATGACAGAGCAATTTAAATACATGAAAAAAAAACAATAAAAATTCAAATCCATTCCAGTGTAGGCACAGCAATTGGCTGACTTTCACTCCGCTTTGGCTGGTTATTGTTCATTGTTTTTATGTATGTTGATGATAACTGTTCAGTGACCTGTAGTCAAGTGTATATCATGACATCAGACTGAGAATTAAGCATACAGTATTAAAGTAACCTTGCCTAAAATGTATTCTTGTAGTTTGGGAAGAATTTTGAGCTTATTAGACAGAGACATATCAGGATTATGTCTTGCACTTGCAATAACCTTCAGCAGATGCTGGAGTATGCACTGTATAGATCCTGTGGTACACTTAAAAGAATATATTAGATTATCTAAAGCTCCTGTTGTTCAGTCACACGGACTACACTGATGAGTAAATCTTGGTGATGTTTAAAAAAAGTAAATAAAGATTGGCTGAAAGAAATATGCTGTATTTTAGAATACTATCTCACACAGTCAGGTACCCACATATGTTGTATAGGGACTCAATCTATTATTAGATGGAGGATGAGAGGCTGGAGGCTCACAGGTGAGGTTTAAAGAATAAAGATATGTTAGTCATGAGACTGAGCATTGTGACCAATGGTAAGATGAGGAAAATAGGTATAATAATGGTTCAGCCATGTGGCTTTAAACAGAGCTTTTTGTAATCCAGTGTCCGTCAAATTTATGTTCACAACAACTTTGCATTTAAAAGCCTCTAGGCTGTAATATTATTCATAGCCACTTTCTCAGCCACTTTCCCCTTACTTTTTTGACTTAACTTCCACTACCCCTTTTCTTCAAGTGGGTTTGGGAGTGGATAATAATTTTCTTCAAAAGTGAACAGGGCACTGTTTTTCATCTCGTCCTGCAGATGCCACATATACAGCTAGGCCTGACCTGCATGGCTGTGGTCTCCAATTTCTCTGAGCAAGACTGAGCCTGTACCC
>JAVSBV010000049.1:5243238-5254662 GCA_033117975.1 Parotocinclus spilosoma
GTAGGTGGCAGTAGAGGGCTGGGGAGAAACTCGGGAGTTTTCGGGTAGTGATGCCAGAGACGAAGAGTTTCTTCATGAATATTACATACTGTACACGTTCTTTGGTCCGATTAAGCGGAATTTTGGTCCAAATAAGTGAATAACATTACACGCATATAATCGTATTTGTTTCGGTACTTTAGGATTTGGTCCGAATAAGCGGCTGGTCCCATTAACCGGAATTGACTGTATTTGATATTATTTGATAGCCTTTTGTTTCTTGTATACATTTTAGTCTTGACTCAGGGTTTTTTCGTTAAGACACCCTTCTTTAAACCCAGACATGGAGGGACTTTAGGGACATTATGCTGCCATGTTCAGTTATTTGTTAACGCTCCTGTTTATAGGGCCTACAGCATGACCTAAGAACTAGATCTGGTTTGAAGCTCGTTTAAAATGTGCCCAACATGTTTACAGATTTCCTTTTCCTTTCCCAGGTGCAGCGGATTTGAAGGCGACCTTCCTGGGAAACGCTCCATGCGGATTCTACAAATACAAATTCCCCAAAAGCGTTCAGACCGAGAGCCGAATAGGAGCAAAGGTGTTTTTCTTCAAAGCCTTGCTGCCGGACAGCTGGCATTCGCCGCTCAAGCAGGACTCGTTTGTGTGGGCGAGACACGATGAGCTCCAGAATTATCTGAAGCCAGACTACCTGCGGCAGGTCAAGTGCTTCCTTATTAATCTGTGACGATCAGAGGAACTGGAACTGCATCTGGAAACAAATCTAAAATCTCTGAAATCATCACCGGCACTTTCTCGGCGTCTCTCGGTTTTAATCGGTTATGCCACTGTGACCGAGTGTGGCATCGCCACATAATAAATTCCAGTGCTCGATAAGTAGTGAGATGAGCTGAATGTTTGTTTTTTTTGTGGTGGGGGGGGGGGAGTAATATGAGGTTGGCGGAGTAATATGAGGTTGGCGTGACTCGTCCACCTTTCCTGGTTTATCAGAATCTGTATTTGTCTTGAGCATGAGATTAATAAAAGTTATTTCTACCGTCTCAGATCAGACCTCTGCTTCTTCTGCATCCCAGATTAATCTCGTACTTTGATAGGTTCATACTTATTTCTCAAAACATGGCTGCTTAACTTATTCTTGTGCAGTTGTGTATCAGGACCTTCTGCTTCTTTTCTATCTTGGTACATTTTACATTTTTGGCATTTAGCAGATGCAGTTCATACTGTCTTGCAACTCAAGCAATGGTGGGTTAAAGGCCTTGCTTAAGGACCCAACTGTGGCAGCTTGGCAGAGGTGGGATTTGAACCCTGGCCCATCAGGCCCAGAGTCCAGTACCTTAACCGCTAGGCTACCACAATCCCATCGATCAAGTGAATTTAAATCCAGCAGGTTCTCGGCACATGAAAATAACCCCCTGTGAGGCAGGTTCCTGTGTGACCCAAAATGGAATTAAAATTATACTAATTGTGCTGCATTTTGTCCTGGGTTCTTCCTAGGAATAATTTTATACTGCTTCCTTTTTTCATCTTTCTCTCATTAGGCTTTAAGCTTTATGGCGTTATCACTAAAGAATTACTGTGGTGGCCTACTGGTTAAGGTACTGGACCACTTTGGGTCAGAAGGTCCAGGGTTCAAATCCCACCTCTGCCAAGCTGCCACAGTTGGATCCCTGAGCAAGGCCCTTAAACCACGATTGATTGAATTATAAGACCGTACGAGTTGTAAGTCGCGTCTAATAAAGTCCGTAAATGTAAATAAAAATACCACAAATGTTTATTTTTGCATTATTGCAGCACTAACGACTAAGACTTATTATTATTCCTATTTTTCGTTTCTGATGGGGGCTGTGTGATGTCGTAGGGATGTCAAGGTGTACCATGAAATAATTCCCCACACCGTTACACCACCTTCACCGCCCTGCACTGTTGACACTCGGCAGATTGGGTCCATGGATTCAGGTGGCTGATTCTAAATTCTGAGCCAGCAGAAATCTGGATTTACCAGACCAGCCAACAGTTTTCCCAGTAATCTGGTGAGCCTCCTGGTGATCTTGTGCCCATGGCGGCATCAGATCTCGTTCTTGGCTGACCAAAGTGGAACGTGATGTGGGTGTCTGTTGTTGTCTCCCATATCCCATGTTGCAGTTTAAACGCTTTATTCTGAGATGTTTTTTCTCCTCAGAACGTCTGTGTGGTGGTGTGGTGTGGTGTGGTGTTTGTACCATTACCGAAACCATTCTGTCTGCTCTCATGAACACTATGCCGCCATTCTGCGTAAACCCTGGAGAGTGATGTGCGAATTGTGTGTACAGAAATGCTCAGGCAAGTCTGTCCGGGACAACCAATCACTTGGACTTGCCAGATCACTTGGATCACATTTTCCCCGGTCTGAGGTGAGATTTGAACGTTAGATAAATGCACGAATGAGGGCGTGTTCCTAATGCAGCTAATCTAACCTTTAGTTCCTGTAAAAGCCACTAGGTGGCAGTAGTGATACGCAAAACTAGAGACGGACCATTTTCAGCTGAGTAATAGTGATGTATTATTCTATACCACCGAGACAATAAATCCCTCGCTTTGTCAAATCTAAAGACTTAGCACAAAAGGCTTTTAATATATATTTTTTTCTCTGTGAGGAATCACACCATGGATTTGGTCCTGAATGTGCACAACATGGGATTAGTCAAACTAAAATTTGTCAGCATTTCGGAACGAATATATTCCTACAAACTGGACCGTGTACTGAGTGGATGACCACACGTGTGTGTGATGGACAGCAGCTGTGTGTCTGAACACGTTTGAGCTCTCCAACATTTCCCCACTCCCCCTTTTTTGTCCTTATTGTACACTTCCCAAACCTTAGCAGAGCAGGGTTCCAGCGCACTGGCTTAAATGCAGTCGATAGTTAAATGAGCAAGTTCAAGATTGAAGCGTTAGTCAATAAAATCAACTCCAGCCTCGTGTAGGAATTCAAGGGCCGCTGGAGGTGAAGCTGTTGATACTCTGAGCTCTAAAAGTTAAAGATCCGTGGTTTGCGGACACTCAGATGTTCACTCGATCCGTTTTCACCAAGCCTAGTTGACTAGCCTTTCCCTGTATGGTCTGTAGTACAAATACATCCATCCTAATTCCTGACTTCTCTTCTCAGCCACACTCACTGCTCCCAGCTCCAGAATACGCTATGAAGCAAGCAGGCATGAAATCACCCCGGGTGGTAGAATGGGTTGTAATGAACACCTCAGAGACTCTCGCCACGACACTCTTCGAAGTTTCCATCGCCAATGAGTCAGTTCATTAACTTTGCGCCCTGCCTTCCTAAAACACAGCTCATGAACCAACCTCGATATCTTCTCCGTGGTTCACTCTATCTCTACGCTGACCTAATGCACAGAATTACAGTTGGGAAAACTGAACAAAGGCAAGACTATGGGGCCAGATGGAATCAGCCCCAGGGTACTGAGAAACTGTGCCAGCCAGCTCGGTGGGGTGCTACAGTACCTGTTCTCACTCTCCCTAAAGGCACAGAAAGTTTCTCAGCTCTGGAAGACCTCCTGCAAAGTTGCTGTCCCAAAGCAGCGGTTCCCAACCTTTTTCTCTTGATGCGCTCTGGCTAGTGTCTGAGAAAAGCTGTCTCTCCAGAACATACACACAGACCAAAAGAATAGAGTGATTCATTACAAATGTTAATTGGCAGAAATAAACATTAGTTATAACCTTTTCTCTTCGTTTCCTTTTCTAGTCTTGTTAGAAGTGAGAATGTCTTGTATTTTCACAAACTCTGAGCACCTCGGAGCACAAAAAAATTGCACTCCCTGTGATGTAAATGATGCTCTAATAATATACTGCTCATAAAAATAAGGGTACACAGTGTTCCCACTTCGCGGTTCACCTTTCGTGGACTCGGTGTGTCGCCGGAAAAAATATATCTCGGATTTTCGCTGTTTCCCGGGTTTTTGTGGAACTTTTACATTAAAAATATCACAAAATGTATAAAAAATATATTAAAAAAATATAAATTCTAACAATAAAGGAATATTATGTGTAAAGTGATGTATGGTTTGTTAAGTAAAGAGAACGTTCCATTACTTATTCATGATTATTCAACAGTTATAAACACTACAATAGAGTATTTACTCAGCGGATGAATACTCACCAAAAACAGGAAGTAACACTAGAGCATCTCCAGCCTGAGTCGCTACTTGGCGACATGACAAGTTTTTATCTGCGGTTTTGTGTTCGCTGTTTGTGAAAGTTTCATTCTAGACTGAATTCATTCAAACCTTACGATGTTACCCAAACGTTCTGCAAGTTCTACCGCTAAAATAGTGTAAAAATACGTAAATAAATATAGCGTCTCTACTTCGCTGATTTCCGTTTATCGCGGGTGGTCCTGGAACGTCGTTTTCTTTAAAAAAAACAAAAAACAAGATTTAATTTATTAAACGAATTCATTATTTAGTATGATGTGTCGATTGCTATCTGACTTTCACCACGCTCTTTGGGGTGCTTTATGTTGAGGTCAATGAACAGGCTCTTCTTTTTTAACTTAAAGATTTCTAAAAGATGAAAATCTTGTAAATCTTTAGCTGGAACTCCAAAGGCCGAGTCCTTAACGATCAATTTCAGCGTGGATTTAATTAATTCTTGTAAACATGCTGTGCGAGCTCGACTTTTTAATAAAGATTTATTAACCCTGGCGAGTCGTTAAGAAGGGGAGCAGCAAAGCCACTAGGGGAAGAGAAGAAGAAAACACAAAATAAATAACACAAATAAAAAAAAAAAACAGCATATTGTGCAAGCCGTAAAGTGACTGAATGTGTGTGTTTCTCCACAGTGGGCTCCAACTGTTCGGCAGGCTCCTTGTACTCCACCAGTGGGAAGGTCTGTGTGGGCTCTCCTCCTTCCATGCCCATGGGCAGCTCTCCTCCCGGGGCAGAGGCGGCCCCCAGCAGCCTGCGTTACGTCCCCTATGGTACCTCCCCGCCCAGCCTTGACGGCTTCATCACTTTCGAGGCCCCGGAGCTCCCCGAGGAGACCCTGATGGAGGTAAACGGCTGTCGATCAAAGCGGAGTGTTTAAGCGGAGTATCTGCTCTGTGGGAAACTTAATTTCCGAGGAGACAAACTGCTGCTTTAAAGACCTTAGAACATCTAAACCACCCCGGCTTAAATGTTTGGAGAGTTTCTCTTTGCCTCTGTTACCCTAAACTGGGATTGTTTGAAGATAATCTAAAAATTGTAAAGCCCCTTTGAGACGAGGTTTGAAAATTTAAAAAGTCCTTGTACAAAAATGTATTTTTTTTTTAGCCACGCCAAGGTTATTTTTTTTATTATTATTATAACAAAACGTCACAGTAACATGGGGGCACCCTGGTCTGAGCTGGGCATCACATGGAGCTGGCGTCTCATGCCAGGGAAATGCTGAAATTACACATGAAGGAGAACTCGAACGGTTCCAGGAACCGGATCTTCGTTGCCAAAGAATCATAAACCCCCCCCCCCTCATCTTAACTGCGCCAGGAACCCGAACAGAACTTCACCTGCCCAGATGTGGAACGATTGTACTCGGTTTGGGGGCACCCGGGCCAACAAGGCAACCTCTCTTAGCTCATGCCTCGGCGTTCCCAATGCCTGTCCAGAGGCTCTCAAGGCACAGTATTTTTAGGGGGTTGGGGTACCGGGGGTGCCCCCATATTACATCCATACACAACCTTTTGGGGATTTTTTGGATTGAGTATAGGCTTTTAGCTAATGATAGGTGTGTGTGTGTGTGTGTGTGTGTGTGTGTGTGTGTGTGTGTGTGTGTGTGTGTGTGTGTGTGTGTGTTATCAGCGAGAGCACACGGACACACTGATGCACCTGCGGATGATGCTGTCCTTTACCGACTGCGTGTTGGAGATGGCTGCCGTGAGGGCAGGAGGAACAGACCTGGGCATTTCGGCAGCGTCCCTCTACCCACCTCAGGAAAGCGTGGTGGTCGACCAGATCAGCCAGCTCAGCAAGGAATGGGGGTAAGACACACACACACACACACACACACACACACACACACACACACACACACACACACACACACACAGACCATGATATTGGATCTACGTACGTGTTCTCACACGCCTCTCTCTGTCGCCCTCTGCAGGCAGGTGGAACAGTTGGTGTTGTACATGAAGTCCGCTCAGCTGCTGGCCTCCTCACTGCACCTGGCCAAAGCCCAAATTAAATCTGCCAAGCTGAACCCCTCGACCGCTGTCAAGCAAGGTGAGCAGCGTCGGCTTAGAACTGTTTATCACAGAGTGGAGTACGACGAGCTCGGTTTAGTACGCTCCTCTGGATCAGCACATTGTAAAGGATAAATGCTTTAAATTCTAAGCTGCTTGATGTGAACGTAGTGACGGCCCGTTTCGGTGTTCGCAGTGGTCAAGAGCCTGAACGAGCGCTACAAGAGCTGCATCTCGCTGTGCCGGCAGCTAACAGACAAGCTCAACCACTTCTTCTCAGACAAGCAGCGCTTCGTGGACGAGATCAACAGCGTAACGGCCGAGAAGCTCATCTATAACCACGCCGTGGAGATGGTGAGCGGCGGCCTCCCGCTTGTCCGTACGTACTCCGCGCCTACGTCCGAGCGTCTAACGGAGCGCGTGCGTGTCGTCGCAGGTGCAGTCGGCGGCCCTGGATGAGATGTTCCAGCAGACGGAGGACATCGCGTACCGCTACAGCAAAGCCGCCATGCTGTTAGAGGGCCTGGCCAAGATCCTGCAGGACCCAGCCGACGTAGAGAACGTCACCAAGTGTGAGTGGAACGGCCGAGGTCCACCACAGGTTCATGGTCCCCGAGACCCTGCGCCGAGTTGGCATGTTCTCCCCACGTTCATGCCACGGTGCAAAGATTTCGCTCGATTAATCGGACGCTCGAAATTGGCCCTGTATGACCGGTGCGGCCGTTGACTCGGGTGGTGCCTCAGAATTGGGTTCCAGACCCATCTTGACTCGAAAAATTGGTCTCGGTCATGGTTCGCCATTTAGTACACAGTGATTTAATGTTTGTGTTTTTCTTTAGTTTTACGTCTACTGTACTGCGTACTTGCTGCAAATAGGTTCCTAAAATGGTTAGTAATGACAGCCAACTGAAAGGAAAACGAGCTAAACTAAACTACTTCAGAACACAGGCTGTAGTTAGTGGGGTTTTTACTTTTTACTCTAATCCATTACTCACTAAATCAGATTTTGAAAGAGTTTATTCTAAAATAAGCGTTGCATTAATGCTAAGGTAGGTTAATGTGAACGTTAATGTGTAACAGTCCGGTTTGTTACGTTATAGACTATATTCAAATCATTTGTTTATTCTACATGTGTCTAATAATACATATAATTATTTAATTATTGATTTTATATTATTTTGTATTTGAATAAATTCACTCGGTACTCTGGAACAATTGAACAGTCGAGTCCTCGGTCCCCAGAGCGATAGAATAACAAACATGCGTGTGTCTCTGCAGATAAGGCGAGTGTGGACCGGAGGATCTCTGCGTTGTGTTACTGCACCGTCACACTGTACGAATAGCAGCTGCAGCACAAACAGGGACACGGCCCCGGCCCCGGCCCCGGGGACAACCCGGCTCCAAAGTGGACGACCCCCTTAGTCGCACTTGTCCCGTTACGTAGCAAACCAACCAGAGCACTTTGCGTTTGGATCGTCGTGTTTTCTAACAGAGTAAGTATTATCGTTATTATCCAACATCACGAGCCCAGAATCACTACCAAAGATGAAGCGCAGCAGCACAGATGCTCTCGTCACAAAATTCATTCGAATTCATCTGGAACACCCGAGGACTTTTTAGCCGTTTTTACACCGACAACTGGACTGCTTTTCGGGGGTTATTTTTTGTTTTTTTACATTTTTATACCGTACTTCTGTGATACTGTTGCAATATTTATTGGTTTTACATAAACACTGACTCAGTTTGGACGACGGCCACGTCAAGTCTGACCCCATGGCACTCGCGATTTGTAACATAATTCGTTTCTGCTCGAATTTAATGCACTTTATAAGACGTGGAGAGAACCTGTCCGGGAAGCCCGGCGTCCTGTCCGAGGCGGGACGGACCAGGACGGAGGGCGGATCAGACGCCTAAGAGTGACGGTCAAAATACTTGAGTATTTACCTTTTCGTTTTAATTTATCGATCAAGTGTTTTGTGTTCTTTTTTTTTTTTTTTTTTAATGTTCATATTAATACTGTAGCTTTTTTTCTGTACCTCAACTTTGCGTTGTGTAAATATTTGTACATGCACGTGTGTTATCTGGAACAAAGGCGTTGGGAGGAGCCGCCCTTACCCGCCCCGCCCCTCAAACCAAGAGCACAAGTCCTTTTATAACGGCCAGAGGTTTGACACTACTGCCCCAAACCTCCGGTCGAACTCTTACACAACTCTCAAGGAAGAGCCCTCACGTTCGCCTTTGCATGGCAGCTCTGAATACACACACCGTTGTGGAGAACGTACGTTCCTCTGCCCATCCGATCGGGCGGCCCCCGAAGGCCAGTCGCTCTCACCTGTACACCCGTGTGTTAATACGAACGTCCCGGAGCCGGAGAACTAACGTCTCCTGTTCTGGTTTTTTTTTCCTCACAAACCTTTAATACGCAGCGGGACGAGGACGAAAACTTTTACTGAAACCCTTGCCGAGCCCCGGACAGCTCTGTAGCGGCCGCTCGCTCTCATGGAGTCCTGTACAGAGGATGTTTTATTAGAAGTGACTGCATCAGAGCATAGGTTGTACCTGTGGAATTTTTCGACGTCGTTTGTCCCGTTCTTAGCAGATTTCCTACTATCTCCCCGGGACCCGCCAGGCGTCATCGTCTTCTACAGCCAGTGCAATGAAAATACTGTAAAGGACGGTTCAGCATGGAGGACTGTGTGTCGGGCGGAACCCTCGACAGTCTGGCTTATTAAACAGGCCCTTTTAAACCATCGCCTTGTGTCTTGTTTAATATTTTTGTTTTTGCCAGCAACTCAAGTTCACCTGGATAACCGCTAAATCAACTCCGTTACTCCTGTGATCAACGCCGCCCCCGAGTGGCGCGAGAACGCGGCTCCGTGGTAGCACCGAAGGTCCATGGAACAGTCCTGCTCCTGTTTTCGGGCGTCCCCTACACATGTCATTGGTTGTCTGTTATTTTGATTTGTTACTTTGCCCGTTTTGTGTTCCAAGGTTATCCTGAGTGGGGATTTGGTCCCGAGAGCAAGTATTCGCATTAGTGGCCTCGAGCTTTGTGGACTTTTAAAGACAGCGGTTAGCCTAGGGGTTAAGGTACTGGGTTCAAATCCCACCTCTGCCAAGCTGCCACAGTTGGGTCCTTGAGCAAGGTCCATAACCCATAATTGCTTGGAGTTTAAGACTGTCAGTTGTAAGTCGCTCTGGATAAGGGCGTCTCCTAAATTATGTATATGTAAAGAACCTGAAGAGGGTTAGGTCGTTTTTGGTTATTCAGTTAAAGGTTCGGTTGCGTTTATGCCCTTAAGAACGTCACACGTCTGGTTTTTGGTTTTTCCCAAAATTTATTTTTGTATATAGTACGAGCTGCCACTGTTTAAAAAGTGCCGCTCTCGCCGGTAAGCGTAAATAGTGTCCGTTCTACTCCATCTGTTTGAACTGAAAACAGTAACGGGTCATTTTCAGCACCGCTGGGTAGTACATTCTCTTCGTATTGCATCGTATATAAAAATATACAGACAGACGTTCTTCGGATGTTGTTCAATGGCATGAAATCTAGGACGGACCGGTCCGGACGAAGTGTTACGCCAACCGGACTGTCCTTTCGTTCACAGCATACAAGGGTCACGTCGGTAGCAGCCACACCCGCCCTGGCGTCCTCTCTGCAGCTGCACTTTGGCTCGAAAGGGAGCTGCAGCTTGGAAACTGGAAGGTCGGGCTTCGGAAGTGATTCTTTTGTATCCCGGAGCCTCGTACCAATACCGAGTGGGAGAAAACACTGCCGAGTGAAAAAGGCGCGGTCGGGGCGGGTCGGGTCGGTTGCAGTGCATAGCCGGAGACCTGTGAGGCGAGCCGGAAGTGTTTTTGAGCCCGCAGCCCCTCCCCGGACACACGTCGCGCACACGCACACGCACGCGCACATACATACGTGAAAACATGGGTACACACCAGAGGTTCTAGACCTCAAAGAAAACCAAGACATCCTAGCAGCGATTGCAATTATGGACATGTAATTCGCGCAGACGTCCAGCAGAGGGAGTGTCTTTCTCGTCACGCGTCAGCGGGAACCCCTGAGGGCCGTGCCTCTCTCCTCTGTGGTCCTTCACAGGCCTGCTTTCTCGTAGAACAGGACGTAGGCGTCGCTGCTGCGCACCTGACTGGTGGACATGGGCGTTACCCTGTACGGGGACAAAACGGGGAGGGTTCGTTAACGAGTTCTTTCTCGGTGACAAAACCAGGAGGTTCAAGAAAAAGTAGGGGTGAGGGTGAGGGTGAGGGTGAGGGTGGGGGCAGAGGTGGAGAGAAAAACAACAACAGCAGCGGGAAGAATAGAAAAGTCAAAAGCGAGTCGGCAGAGGAACTGAAATCAGGCGGCGCTGATTTCGGAGACTGAGCACATGGAGATCGTGTACCTGCTGTCATTAAAGGTGTGCCAGTCTCCGGATTCCGGATTGCAGCAGTAGGCCGTGTAGTGCCCCCCCATGGTAGTGCCTGAGTGATTGGACACTGCGTACAGGTTATAAACCGCACTACCTGCAGACGGGAACAAATGCAGACAATCGTTTCATTCCGAATTCCTAATTCGTTTACTTATTTTATTTATAACACATTCAGTACAGAACTGCGCTGGACAAAACGGTCACCCATGCCTTTGTGCCATTTTAAACTTTAAACCCCTTCCAGTAAGAAAAAGTCTTTAGCAGGAAGACTGCGATTCACGCAAGGGTTTGCTCACACTACTTTTCTGTCCTTCAGACGTGAATTGGATGTATATAAGACTTTTTTGTCTGTAAGAACCTGAACCTGATCAGTTGGATGTTAAACGGCACATACCTTTATTTTCCTGTTCTGCCCACCCCGGGGGGTGCTCAGGTGGCACAGCGGTCTATGCGACCTTAACTAGCTGTCCCTGTGGTGCCTTAGTGCAGGGTCAGACCCACATGCAGACTGTGGCTGCGACGGAGATTTAGTCTGGATTCAATGTGGACCCTTCTTAGGGTGTCATTATTATCATATACAGTCGATTCCGGTTAATTGGACCAAATCCTAAAGTACCGAAACAAATCCTATTAAATACGTGTAATGTTATTCGCTTATTTGGACCAAAATGACGTTTAATCGGACCATAGAACGTGTACGGTATGTAATATCCGTGAAGAAACTCTTCGTCTCTGGCATCACTACCTGAAAACTCCCGAGTTTCTCCCCAGCCCTCT
>JAVSBV010000049.1:5260135-5289141 GCA_033117975.1 Parotocinclus spilosoma
AGTGCAACAATGGAGCATTATGGAAAATACGAACACCGCCATAACAGAAATTAAGACCAACACGTGCAGATCTGATGCAGTGACCATTAATTGAAGGGAATGTCGACAGATCAATTCAAGCTTCGAGTCTGATCTACACCCCCAGCGCTAAGGCACACCCATGTTCAACACACAAGGTCATAGTGGGAGCTAGGAATGAGTGAACTATGTGGGTGTACAAATAAGAAAATGGTTGAATATTCACAAAGCTTCTCTTATTTGCAATCGCCCAGGGGTTTCAATTGCTATATGTTCAAAATGTTTGGGAAAAGAAACTCCAGACCCACAGACACACCACTGCGCTCTGGGATTTAAGCATCGCTCTGTTATTAGGTACATAAACGATCAAGTTATTCTGAAAAGGAAAACTCTCCACCCACATTGAAAAAACCCAATCACAACATAAATACATCATATCATACCAGAACACCGTTTCAGTGGAAATCATGATGCCTGCTGTCCGCGAATGCAAATATAGCTCCCATACCATATAATCTATATTTTTTCCATTTTCTTTCTGCAATTTGATGACCACTGTGAGATGCTAATGACTAGATTTACTTTCTGCAGCTGGATAGATTACAGCCCACTCATTGTTGCTCTGAGTGTTTTGTGCATAGGCTTGCGGTGTAAGATTACATAGGTCACTCAGGGAAGACGTGCTAAGTCGTGGAAACTTGAAGTTAATTCCTTCTTGTTACTTTGGCAGGGAATTCCACCTTTCTTAAAAGTTGGCTTATGGCAAGCCAGCTGACTTCAGAGTAAACAGACAGTTACACCACCTTAATCTAGACATAAGCCTAAAGCTACGGTCCCACTGAAGTTTAAATAGCGACATTTTGGAAACAAAGTCTCAGTCATTTAATGGAATTTGCTGCGATTCTCTGAATTCCAGGACGAATAACTTGCAGGAACGAGTTCAAGTTGGTTTACCAATGCACAGAATTTGTATCTATAAAGCAAATAGTGTTGCTGACAGGGCTTTGTGTAGTATGGGAGTAAAGGAATACTGTAGAGCCAAAATGGAGGAAATGCTAACAGTAGCTGTGTGTAAGGACAACATTTTATATTAAATGTTCTGATATGATTATAAAATGAGACATAAACCCACAAATGTTTCTCTTTCATAGTCCTTGTTGTCCTATGAACCTAAAGTTAAGCTAGTAGTTCTGCCCTCTGGAGTTTCTTAATTTGTGATATAGCTAGATGTAGCTATGCTAAACGTACCAAAATGAATCTTCCAGTTCCTGCTATTTCTCAGTGACGAGAACTGCGAATGTCTAGTGTGAGTGCGGCTAATGTCCAACGAATCTCCTTTTGCATTGCTAGCTAAATTGTTTGTGCTGTACTGTAGCACCCCTTCAAAACATCCCTTCAGACATGACTGCAGCAAAGCAGATACTGTACGTGATTTAAAGTTTATCCAGACGCGAAAGAAATAATCAAGGAAAATTTACTTGAATTACTCGAGAGTGAGAGCACTTTTTACTTGAAAGTGAATTTACTTATGTGAGATAACGTCAAGCTTTATGCTTAATGGAAGTATGAGTTTCAAACTCTATCGAGTCCATCAGACACCTCTCAGCTTTGCTTTTAATCAGCCACTCGTCTCTATTGCACATGCTGCTCCACGTTTGCGTTTTACAATCGCACAGGGCTCACCCCCAAAGAATTGGCAGCGCTTTGCCTGGGTGTTTCTGCGGCTTTCAACCGCTAGCATTCCAGTCGGTCCCAAATATGCCTCGGTAGGGTTTGGGGAAGTCCTGCTCTGCAGTGCACATTCATCAAACGATAGACATGGCTGTGAGAAACCTAGAAAAACACACACTTGTAAATTGAGAGTTTGGAAATCTGGAAGTGATCGGCCTTATGAATTGCGTTTGAGACCGGATGGAATGTGAAAGATGTTTACCGCATACACATATACTGTGTTTGTGTGTGTGTGTGTGTGTAAGTTTGAATATGGGGCAAGCAAGACGGTTAGGTGAGAAAATCCAGAGCAGAGGATTGAATCTCGCCAAGTTCAGCTGCTTAGACATGTTTGTCAGAGAAATGTGACAACAGCCTCTTGCTGTCTGTCGCCTGGCATTCCTAAGCACGCTTTGTTCAAGTGTCTCTATTAAGGCCCTTAAAGGTCCAACATGAGCACTTTGTAGTACTGTTATCTGTATTACTACAGCGTTGTGTGTGCAAGACTATTCCTGTGTGCGTTACTAAATCAGGGCAGGTGATGCAGTCAATAAATGCCCAGAAATAATGCACATTTTAATTCTACCCTAGTCAAGAATTTACTAAGAAGCATAACGTGGACCTGATAGGCTCTTGTATTTGTTCCGTAATAACTTTGCGCAAACGTTGTTCAAACATTACACCAATTTTTTTTTTCATCCTTCCAAATGCCACAGAAAACGTTTCCTAGGGATAGTCTAGAAAGTTTGAACCCCAACGGAGCCATAGCTATTATATTGAGCCAAATAGAGCATAACTGCCGCTGCTGTCACGCCAAGATTAATGGTGGTCCAGTTTTCTTAATCAATCAGAGTGACGCCACCTAATCTATGTGATGTGAGTCTGTTTTGACCTGTCTACAACACTAGTATTTACCCTTACAGCTGGAAAAGCCTACATTTTGGAATGAAATGATATATAGTGAGTCACTGTGCTCCTATGAGCTTGTTGATCTTTATAGGCTTTTGCTTTTTAACTGTTAGGAGAACATAGCACCTTCCTGCCATTATTAATACCCTGATACTGGTGAGAATCACACACACCGTTTTCAGACTAAGGAAAATCACACACCTTTTTTATAAACTCACCACTCGGTGCGCATTGTGATTCATTACCGCTGGCCTTAATGGATTTGCCACAATCTTATTAGAGAGCCTAAAGAATTAACGAGTCTCCAAATATCCACAGGACTGGAGTTTTATCTTGAAGTTCTCTAAATGGTCCGCATCTGCTGAAGCGCAGACGCTAAATATGACCTTAGGGATTCCGCTAGTGCTAGAAAACATCTCAGAAATTTTGTGCAGTCCAAGCTGCAAGCACACACACATATACATAGACGTTTGTATTTCTTATAGCACTGCTAACGTTAGGGATGGTATTGATATGCTTAGTGGCTAAATTGCACACTCTATAGCTTAGCAGCATAGCAGGGACACTAGCTAATCTCTTCTGATACATGGCTCGGGTAATTCTTAGCGGAATTCTGTTTTAGATTAGGAAGCATGGAAAAAGCTTTTTGTTTAAAAAGACAGACCACAAGCATAAGCTGGCGATCTACATCCTCTGGGAGAAGTAATTATTCATAAATTCTGAAGTGAGCTAGCAAACATGCACTGTAAGACCTCTAATATGGACACCATGAGTCACGCTTTTGGTTCTCAAAAGTCATTTTTCACACAGGACAACAAATGGTAAGAAACTAAAGAGGATAGAACTACTGATTTTGTGTCTGTTTTTTAAACACCACTGCTCCATTTTAGTTGCTAGCATACCTACATATTTGCAGTCACTGGCTATTTTAATGTAAACTTAGCAGACACGCTAGTAGCCTATATCCTAATTGTAACTTGTATGTACAAACCACTCCACTGAATAAATAGTGTTTTAAGTATTTTTGATTTTAAGCTTTTTAGTGACTTAAAAAGTTGTGTTATTGGTATTCATTATTGGTGAACTGATAACGCTAATGCTGCTAATTTAATCAGTGCACATACTGTGACAGTCTTCTCCAGACTATAATATAGAAGGTGTTTAAGCACAGGATGTGAATTCACTGGTAGCAAGGTAACAGCACTGTTTGTGACCGATATACCACTGGAACACAAAAACAACCCAAACATCACATCAGTGTCAGTTAGAATGGTCCAAGACCCAAGCAATATCTGGTCAGTCCTGGACGTAGGGTCAGCTTTTCAATAATGCATGGATCAGAAATTGATTGATAAATCAGGCACAGCACAACTAACTGGCACCTTTATGCTAATTATGACCAATAAAATGTTGTATCTGTACCATAACTTTTGTTGGACCCATTCAGATGTCTAGATACATGGCACAAGTTCTCAGTGACTCATCATGACAGCTCATTCAACAGGTATTTTAAGCGGCTTCAGAAATAACAAAAGCTCAATGTGCAACTTCTAAAGAAGTATTAGCTGATAGAGCCATTTCAGTATGCCATTATCTTTCCAGTGAAAAGCCAAACTTTTTGTGTTGAAGGCTTTGTTCTGAAAAACAACCCATTTCCTCTGATGCTCTTTTTTTGTTTTGGTTCCATTTAAATCTACTTCTTACAAATCATCCTACCGTAAAAATCTAAAAAAAAATTTCTTTCTTTCCTTTTGCTTCATTCAGGCTCCAATAAAGTGTGCTTATGGTGTTAGCCAGTGTGGTTTGAAAAGAGGTCGTTTTTATCAAGTTCTCCTGTGCACCTGTAACTTTTGTACTTTGCCATCTGTTTGAGCGTGTAGATAATAGAACGGATTAGGCTGTAGAAACAGTTTAGACAGGACTATTTATTGAAGAATATAATGAACAACATTTGATGTGTTCAACTTCACAACTTGAAGTGAATCCTTATCACAGTTTCTGTGAATACGTAGTGAGAAGGAAATGCAAATAATCTGATGAATAAAGACATTCTTTCTTGAGAAATTCATGCCACAAGCTTATTTTCCAATGCTGAACATTGTTTAAATGTTTTGGTATTCTATGTCAAATTTCTTACCTGGTTAGACGGGGATTCCTCAGTATTTTTGTAGTAATTTGAGTAATTTGTTAAGTGTCTGTCATTCCAACTTAATGACTTGTGTTTCATAGCTGAGGTGCATGAAAGTCTTGTGATGAAACTTATCAATCTAAATGAATTATTTTGGATTGAAGCTTTGGTATTAGCTGTTTGTAAAGTCCACATGGTTAACTCTATGTGGATAGTCCTTCTAATTACATAGTTTAGTTATTTTACTTTTATTTGCAAACAGATGCTACAAAAAATCCAACTTACATCCATGAAATGGATTATCCTACATGGTTCAGTCACGTTAAATATGGAATGAATCAGCAACGGATCAGTTGATCTCTATAATGGTAGATGCTTCATTCTAATACAAAACCTAGTATTTCAACTCCAGCATTAGTGTAAATATATTATGGTTATAAAAATTGCTACTGGCTTCCAAACATCAGCACCTACTCATTAGAAGCTTCAAGAACTGGGTTGCCACGTGTGACTTTAAAATGGTCTAAAGTACACCACCACTGGACGCGTTTGAATGAAACTAAAATAAATTGAATTTACTTCCAGTAATCAGGGTAAACGAATTTGCTGCACTGATTATTATAAGTAAATGATAATTAACCACAGCCACAACATTCCAATTATTGTTGCTACCAGGGAAGGATCAAGATCTGCTTTCTTTTTTCATGGAGTCGTGTCACAGTATGGACATCCTTAAACTGGCCAGAAGAATTGGAATTGCAAAGCAGAGAGGATGGGGAATGTTGCTTTTGCTAATAAACAGTCTATCCTCAGGCAAAGCTGATATAATAAAAGCAGTTATGAATAATTAGTAAGCTGTGCACACTTTGCTAGCCCAGAACACATGTCCTTGAGAAGACGAGACAAGGGCAGTGAGTAAGAGAAAGAAAACAGAGACAGAAATCAGTACATGCTGCAGAGATTATCAGGGCTTTTTTTGCAACAATCATCTCTGTAGACAAATATCAAGACTGAATGGTAACAGTCATGTATGCTAACCTTCAGACTGAGGCAATGCCTGGAATATAGTAGTACTCATCTCTTGCCCTCTGTCCTGTATTACCCCCCTCAAAAGTGCGTTCTGACTCTGTTTTGTACGACTGAATGCAAATACTGGTAATTTGATTGACTCTTTATTGTATGTCATGGCACGGCCATATTGCAGGCTTATCTCCTTATGAAAGTAAGATAAGAGGATTTTGGGAAAATCAAGCGAGGTACTGATCTGATGTTCACCTCCATGGGCTTTATTTCCTTCGCATTATGCAATGTTGTCGTTGAGTAATTCATGTAGGCAGTGAGACAGCAAACCTTTGTCTCAGTCGCTAATGTCTCCTGTGTGTGCGCCAATGTTTTATTCATGCCAAATGAAAAGGCAGATTTTAATCGCTTTGTAAGAGGCAGAACAGTACGCGATGTGTTTACTAATCACTCTGGAGCTTGGGTTTGGGGAGTTCCTGGTCTTTAAACAAAAATCTGATTTTCGGTCTGATTTGCATTTTCATGGAGGCCATTGGAATATGGTGAATTTAATGTAGTGTTCAAGAAACCAGTTTGAGATGATTTGAGATTTGTGACATGGCGCGTTATGCTGCTGGAAATTGTACATTTTGGTCGTAAAGGGATGTAAGTGATTAGCAACAATACTTAGATGCGCAGTTGGTATTAAGGGGCTCAAAGTGTGCTAAGAAAATAATCCCCACACCATTACATCACCAGCCTGAACCGTTGCGGTAGGGCAGGATGGATCCTTGATGGATCAGCTCAAATCACCTATAGATCACCTATCAGCTCAAATCAGTCTTGCCATTCTCCTCTGGAGAAGACATTTTTATCCAAAAAAGTGCTCTCACTTTATCACACCATTCCTTGCAAACCCTACAGATGGTTGTGCAGGAAAATCCCAGTAGTCTGAATTTTAACAGCAACAACCATGCCACATATAAAGCCACTTAAATCAGCTTTCTTACCCATTCTGATGCTCACAATGAATTGAGTAAGTCCATCTTGACCATGTCTACATACCTAAATGCGGAGTGTCTTCCATGTGATTGGCTAATTAGATATTTGCTTTAATGAGCAGTATAATAATATATATAATAATAATAATAATAATATATATATATATATATATATAATATATATGTTTGATCAGATTTTTAATATCACTTAAGTGTTGTAATTATTCCCTTTTGTAATATTGTTTCTTGGGTTTTCTGCTGTGCGTCTTGGTAATCTTTGCATAACTAGTCACGATGTTCCTCCTACCTTAACTCCCACATGCACGCTCGGCTCCTAATTCAATAAGCGCTAGATAAATAGGCCATGCTTCAGCTCAGGTGAAGGCTGTGGGTTTCAATGCACTTCTTCTTGCAGCAGGACTGCAGCTGAGTGGGCAACAATAAGATACACACACATAAGATGCAAACACACAGGTATTAGACCCTGTGTTGTCATAGTAACGTTTCTAATGGAAAGACTATCATTTGGCATTGGCGAGTGTGAGTGCTTAGTCATCATGCCTCCCACTTCTACATTCACAGATCCATGAGTTATGAACTGTCACCAGATGAGATTTAATTGAAATAATATCACTTAATGATACCAATGGACTGCAGCTGCTTGAGGAATTTTTAATTGAGAGAATTATAAGAAATTAAAAAAAGATACACACAAGTCGTGAGCAATTGTTAACTGAAATAGAGCTGATGAAAGAGTCAGGCAAGCACCACAGATGAACATAATTAAGGAAACAAATATATACACATTTAATGAAACAGCACATAAATCCCAAAGCAATAGCACTGTACCATGTACCAAGTCTTAAAACGCTCTTCTGTCACAGGATGTGATTTATAAAAGTGAATTCTGGTTGGATTTCTGTTTTTGGTTAGGGGAGACCTGCAAAGAAAGCAAGAAAGGGGACAGAATGAAGAATTAAAGAAAGGAAAAAAGAAAAGAGGTGGAAAGAGGTCATGTTCAAAAGGAAGGAAGGAAGGAAGGAAGGAAGAAGAAAAAATAATGACTGGATGAATAGTTAAAAGGGACAGAATGAAGAATTAAAGAAAGGAAAAAAGAAAAGAGGTGGAAAGGGGTCATGTTTAAAAGGAATGAAGGAAAAATAATGACTGGATGAAAGGTTAAAAGGCAAAAAGAAGCAGTGAGATTAGAAAATTGCAATAGAGCCAAAACATTGAATATACATTTGAAGAAAAACAACTAAATAAACGATGAAATCTTAAAAAAAAGGCAAGAGAAAGTGGCGAAAAAGCAATGGAAAAAAGAAACAAAGAACGAAACAAAGAAAATGGATGAAAAGATGAAAAGAAAGTAATAAAAAATGAATGTTAGAAGGATGGAAAGATTGAAAAAAAAGTGAGAAAGAGAAAAGTTGGAAGTAAAAAAAAAGAAAGACCATAAAATATGTAATTGAAATCAAGTTTATAGAACTGTTCTTTTATTGGGTTAAGTGGAAGTGTATCAGCAGCCTATCCACACAAACTCAGCTACAATACACACAACAATACAATATTTTATACCAAAGCATACAGAGATTTTAGAGTTAAGAAAACTGCCATGTTTGAACCATATAATCTTCGATCAAACACATCTTAACATCTTAACAGTATCAATACTAAATATGGAACGGCTACACCCACATAAAGTCAGTGCTCAATTCATCAAATTCCACAATGATGACTCAAAGCACCACAAAAGGTTTTAGTGCGTGGGAAAAAACTCAAGCTTCTCCATGTTATGTCATGCTAGGTGCTGGAAGGTATGAAGGTATGCATGTGACAGCATTTACTGTGTGCTTAGAACGACTCGTGCGGAGGACTGACAGGTCAGAATGCAGCGTAGACATCGTGGATAATGAACTGTACAGAAGCTTTCATCTCTGCATAGCAGGAATACATTACAGGGAAGCTGAAATATGACCATAAAATTAACACGTTGTCCTGATAGTACACGTTACTCAAACTTTAAGGAGGTGTGTAAAAAGGGGTGTATTAAATGACACACGGTGGAACAAATATGGACATCATTCATTCATTACAAGATGTATTAAATGTTCAGGAGATAATCTTAAAGTAGTCCTGAAGCGTTCAAATCGGCATTTGCTCAGTAATTTGGTTTGTTACGGTTTCGCTATTATTAAGATGTGACCATGTCAGACTTTGTAATGAATTCATTGCCTGTCTAACACAATAATTGTTGGGCATGTTTGCAATGCATAGGACGAAAAAAATAGAAGGAAGTCATTTTAAGTGTAACTTAATTTATTATTAATCAATTCATTCATACATTTTTATTCTCAAGTAACCCAGTTCAGGGTCTCAGGAGCCGGGGTCTAGGTGGCATCGTATGGCATGAGTTGGGAACCAACGCTAGGGTGCCAAGTGCATGGTTCATTGCAGGGCACAGACACACAAAGAAATCCCCAATTCACACTGGGATACTGCAGAGACACCAGTTGAGCTAAAATGTGGGTAGTATCCAGAGGAAATACCCCACCCCGAACACATACATACATACCCACCCACACAAACACACAGAGGGAAAAATCATTATAGTAATAGAAAATAACGATAGAAAAATTTGAATGCTCATGAGGGAGGGTCTGGAGCCATTTATATTTAGCAACGAAATGCATAGGTCAGTTTGTCACAGTTATTAATATTATGATAAGTAGGAGTGTTATTCATAGTAAAAAGGTTTACGCATCAGGAGTTAAATAATTATAATGTACATAACATGTTATATTAATCTTTGCTTTTTATTACTTGTTGTAAATAGGAAGAACATGAATAAAAACGAATAGACCAAGCATATTAATGGCATATTAGTGGCATTAGTATACACAATTGGGATTACACTTGAGCAACTTTGAATATCCAAAACGCCTTTGCGGTGTGATTTCTACAACCATAAGTTATATATCAATAGGTGTGTTATGTCCAGACAGATGTTGGAAAGCAAATTCCTAATGATCGTGACCAATACTGACACTGACTTTCTGATTGATCTTAAATTTGAGCTTGTTTTACTGCCATGTATTGCACCTGAAGGGCGTCATATAAAATCATGAAGCAAGCCAAAGCCAGAGTGCAGATGAATTTTAGGAAAAGACTACAAACCAACCACAAACCAATGCAGGTACATTTGTGTTATCTTACATAAATAGATCAGAGAGATAATGTGGTATTTACAATAGAAGCAGAAAATGATTTATACCAGTTACATTTACCAGCTTCTCTTATCCAGAATGACTTACAACTTATATTTACAATCCAAGCAATTGTGTACTAAGAGTCTTGCTCAAGGACTCAACAGTAGCAGCTTATGGGACTTGAACCCTGGACCTCCAGTTGCACAGTCTAGTACCTAAACTGTTAAGTTACTAGAGTAAAATGCATAGAGCATTTTCACTAAAATATTCTCCATCCATCCATTATCTTCTGCTTAATCCACATGGGGTCACGGGCCAGTCGGTGCCCACCTAGCAACTCTGGGCACGAGGGCAGGAACAACCCTAGACGTGGCACCAATCCATCGTATGGCACACGCACACAGTCACACACTAAACGCCACTTTAGAGACACCAATTAACCTAACGCGCATGTCTTTGGACTGTGGGAGGAAACCAGAGTACCTGGAGTAAACCCACAGACACAAGGAGGACATGCAGACACAGAAAGGAACCTGCCCTGGGATTGACCCCGGGACCTTCTTGCTATGAGGCAGCATTGCTGCCCATCGAGCCACCGTGCTACCCCCTAAAATATTATAAATAGGAATTGGCAAACTCACTAGAACTTCAGTCATGCTTAAGAACAAACAGAACAACTTAAGTAGATGTAAATGCAAAACTAGACAGAGTGCAAAAAGGCCCCGAAAAGGGGGAAAACCCCTTTGTGCAATTGAGTATTATTGTTACAAAAAACACTGGCAGAATAATATCTGTTTTTACTCAGAGTAATAAAAAAAAAAAAAAAAACACATAAAAAAAACCCGACAGTCTGTCTATTCGGACGTTTTGTTCTGATGATTAAAAACCTACTGTGACTTGACTCTGGAAAATATCTCCCAACGATGAGAATGAGTCGGCTGTAATGATCTATTATACCATCAAAAATGTTGCCTGGCAGCTTAAATCTGACACGGGGCATACACGAGAAAACAGATCCTCCCCTTTTAACTCCCTGGGAGAAGAATTTGAAGTATTAGATCCAACCTAGTATGAGAAAGATGTTCATCAAAAATGATTCCTGTAAGGAGGGTGGACTGACGTCATATTTGCCTTCATAAATCCACCGGATGGACAGGTCAAGCCGGATAATTTGCCTGGCTTTTACTGACACAGTGAGATAAGAATTAAGCTTGGGTACTAATGTGCTACAGGTCAGAACAACCTGGATCTTATTTAAAGTTCAGTTCTATTAGGACAGGCTGAGTGGAGCCGCCATGATCACAATCTCAGAATACCTGTGAGAAAGAACGGTAAATATTGTTTGTATGCACGTCATGTCATTGAAGGGCGACATTCGATCATTCTGGTGGGAAGTGTGTTAAGGGAAATGTGTGTGTGTGTGTGTGTGTGTGTGTGCTCAAACTAATTTGCTTTCACCAGTTACAGGAAGAACTAAGATGATCAGGGATCAAGGTTGGGTAAAAATAATACAAGTAAAATGACTTAAATAATCTTATCTTATCTATCTATCTACCTATCTATCTATCCATCCATCCATTCATCCATCCATCTATCATTATTGGGTAGATATATCCAATATATATATATTGTTATATATATAATATATTATGTTATGTTATATATATATAATTATATATATACAATTTTCTGTACTTTCTGGTTGTATTTTAATTGCTAAAACAAGAACACATGTAATCTAATAGTGGCCTTAGACTTTTGCAGTACTATATATATATATATATATATATATATATATCAATAATGTGGAATATAACACAATAAAATATAACATGCCAAAATACATTGATAAATCCATAAGAATAGCCAAAAATAAATAATATTATAAAATATCAAATTATATTTCCTATATTGTAACATGTGGACATCATTGGTGTGGTCATGTGACAACTGAAAGCTCAACCCTCACCTGGGAGGTAATCTGGTGGATTCAAATGGAGAACAGGAACTGTACAGAGTTAAAGGGTGCAAACACAGGTAACATTTAAGCTATGCTGCCGAACCAGGGTACCAACTGTGCCAAAAACTGAGACTTCAGCTCTGTAAATGACCAGAAAGGCTCAGCATTGGGAAGCGGTGCTCCATCCAGCAGTATCCCACATCTGGTGAGGTAAAGTCTGTCACTTATAGAACTATGGTTATGTTCATTGACACTAAACATAAATTCCAGCTACGCCAGCCAGTGTTTACCATTACTGGCAGCGTTACTTCCTGTCACAGTTCAGAGGCATTTCTCATAAGTTTGTGTTGTTGTGCTCCATACAGTTTCCATATCAATGTGCGTTCACCTGTTTACCTCCCAGTCTCAGTAGTTCTCGGGTGGAGCTGTATCTTAATGTTTAGTTAAATGGGCGAAACTGTTTTTTGACGCTAAGAAGCTTAGCTATGGAGAAACACCCCGTCGGATGTCCATTAGCTGGGAATGTAGGTGAGTCTGGTCACTGTGCAGATCGTTCTTTTCTAAACAAAAGAGCACAATCTCACACTGTCATTCTTATTCATATGAGCCATTGTTAAATAGGCTACAGAGTTGAGGTGTGGATCATTTAGGAGACTTTTCCCTGGTTTATGTTGTGCAATTGTGTATCCTGGAGCTCGTCTCTCGTTTATTTGCACCGTCTCCTACGTGCTGCTTTTTTGTCACTCTGGGGCTCCCTGTGTGAATGCACAAAGGGGGTCAAAGTCATTATCAGAGAGTTTACCGGAGAACCCAGATCAGAGCTCGGGTTAATGGGAGGTTAGGCAGATAGCACACACGGCTGTCACTTCTCTTTTTACATTACACATGAGTAATGTATAGAGAACTTAGGAAACAGTTTGTGAAATAATTTTAGACACTTTCTTGGTCTTCTTAGTAATGCTTTTGCGCATTACTAAGAAAACTAAATACCTGCTGCCTACAGAAACTGTTTTTTTTTTTTTGTTAAATTGATATTACTACATACAAATGTCCTGTATTTTCGAGCTGTAATTAGGGTACTGAGAAATTATAAATTCATTCATAAATTCATTATACCATTGCCAAACAGCAGTATATCTAACACAGTCCGATAATTCTAGAATGAATGTGACTGTGGTAGTCTAGTGGTTAAAGTACTGAACTATGGACCAGAAGGGTTCAAATCCCAAATCCACCATAGTTGGGTCCCTGAGCAAGGCCCTTAACCCACAATTGCTTGGATTGTAAGAATGTATTAATTGTAAGTCGCGTCTGCTTAATGACGTAAATATAAAATGTAAATTTGCGACATAGAAAGCTCAGTCCAATCTGAACGGCTTAATAAATCTCATGTTTTCAACCCTAGACATCCTGCCTTCAGGAGTGTCTTGGCTAAAAGGCATAGAAAACCCTGTAGGTTGTCTTAGAGTTCAATTAGTTCTAAAACATTGGAACAACTGTATTGTTGTTGACATTATCCATGGCAATAGAAATCTATTCTCGCTTTTCTCTTGGGCATATGCGCAGTCATCTGAAGGGAATAGCCTAAATGTTTTAAGGCTGTTCAGCTTAATTTAGCATTACACAATAGACCAGAGGCAAAACACACAGCACTGTAAAAAAGATCCTGTGTGTAAGCACTTCCTCTAACAATGATAATTTAAAAACGTATTCAGACTGTGCTTGATTATTTCCCGGTCAATCACAGGTTAGTCAGACTCACTGTCTGCTTACAGAAGGTTTTGCTTGCTGATATTTACAGCATTAGAATGATTTGTTCATATGGTTGGCATGAGGATGTCATGGTAACGTGTGGTAAGCTCTGATGACACATCAATCACAGCGATACACAAAAACCCGTGGTTTCAGGTACACGTTTCTGTGTTAGCTTTAAAAATGCCATTGATGTCATGTTTACTGTAAATAGATTTGCGCTCTATTAGTGTTACCTTCTCAAAGAACTTAAAGAACATAATTTCCAGTGTGTGTGCGTGCGTGTGTGTGTGTGCGCGCGCGTGTGTGTGTGTGTGTGTGTGTGTGTGTTTTACATCGTAAAACGCCGTTCCTGATGAGCGGTTTGCTAAACTTCAGACACACCTACTGCTTAAAGGGACATAAAACCAGCAGCCATGCAATCATTATATACAATCAGTGAAGATGTCAGTGACTTTTAAAGTAGGAATTCAATTGGACGCCGTCATTCCAAAAAGGTAAAAATGATCATTACTGAGTTGTAAACTTCCCCCAGAAGTAGCTAAAAACAAATATTTCTCTCGATTGCATTGCAGTATCTTCTCACATGCCCTAGATTACTCTGTACAATACTAAGTGTCAGTATTGTTTTTGGATTAAGACATTCAGTGATGTTTGGGTCCCCACATACCTTTAGCCATGTAACACATGTATACACACAAATTGAATCCCCATTTATTATTTATCTAATCTGACCTGAAAAACAGCAGTGTTGCACCTAAAACGCAAAACTGTGTTTCGAACCCCTACAACATTGTCATTCCAACAACTTCTAACTAGCATTTATGACATGGCCTACTTGCCAACGAACACTATTATTTAGCAAAATGAGTCACGAGGACACAGTAAAGCTGCTTGTTACATATTGTAGACCCTAATCCTGGGTCTGGCAAACCAAGGACAACATTCATTGTGTTAGTGTTGTGGCTTGTGTAATGTTAGCCTTATTTAAAAAAAAAAAAAAAAAGAACTTCTAAGCTATCACAGTCATTGATAGCTGGCAGGGAGCAGGGAGGTGTTTCAGTACCGTGTTGGGTTTTCAGGGCATTGTGCATCCAAATGTTCTTAATACACATACGTGAGAAGTCTAGTTCTAGATGCTTAGTATCTCATGAATCTTGTTTGTAATGTATGTATTTACTGTACTTTTAGGATTTAGCTCATAGCTGTATGAGTATGGCTCCACATACTCAAATGGTAGTGCTGGCTAACTCAAACTGATATTAAATGTTGCTACAAAACTGTATACAGTTTATAAGCATAGTAAATATCACTGGTGAAGAAATATTCTGCATTTAGTACTCTATATTTTTGCACTATATGCCTTAATGATCTAACATTAAAACATTACCCTTGAGTAGGGCTGGCTTGATAATAGATAATAATTTCACACAGCTGACCAAATTGTAGTATAGCATAAACGTCATAGGAAAGATATCGGATTAAACATTTTTTTCCCCCAACCGATCTACGATCCAGTGATTTTGCCATATATCGGGCCGATACGAATACAGAATATCGGATCGGTACAGCCCTACCTTTGTGACGCACAAAAGTCACTTTTATATAGATTTACTATACTAAGGTTTAATTTCTGTCCAAGTTGCTGTCAAACATGATCCAGACAAACCTAGATTTAGTCACCTAATGTGTTTGTGCTAGGTAAATGTTGAGTTGGCTAACAAGCTTAACAAGCCTTATGAGCTTTATCATATCAGAGCAAACAAATCAGTTCTGTCAAGAGGAAATAAAACACAGTTTTGCTTGCAGACTCAGAGACCACAAAGCCAAACAACCCACAAAGTAAATAATTAAGTACAACACTGCTATGAAAGCTAACGATTTGAACAATTTGAAGATGCAAAGCCTAATATTGAATACAAATAGTGTTTATATGTGTGTTTGAAATGTATTCATACTGCCCCTGCAAAAAATGGATTGTGAGATTTCGTAGTGAAACTGTAAATCGTTTGGCAGTTTTAATGTGAACTTTCACAGTGTAACCATAAAGTTCACAGTTCTGCTATGGAATGGCCAGTTCATGGTTCTACTGTTAAATTTCATACTACACTTGTAAACTTGTTTGACTATGAACTGACCATAAATTATTTCACAGTTCTGCTATGGATTTTTGATGCTAATTTGGCCACTAAATGGTTCTTCGTCCATCAAATTTCACAGAACATTTTTTCCTGGGGCCCTACAAGATAGAGATGAATCACTATGTGTAATACCTATTATACTACAAAGAGATTTCAGTGAAACACACACACACACACCCATCATGAATTATGTTTTTTATGTAGATAGTGTTGAAACAGTGATGGCGAGATTGTTTACACTGTAATCTCACTGCTAAATCTCTGAAGCCTTCATCTTTATCTGCTCTCTCGGATTTTTTGCATTAAGTCTACTACTGCTAAACTGTCACACGTATTTTAAAGGCATTTTAAGAAGTTTAATTTCCGCAACTTAAATCCTTCGTATTGGCATTCAAAACAGAAGAGAAAATGTCAACAAGGTCATTTCATATCTCTAGGACAGGCTTAGTTCATTTATTCCAGCCGATTACAAACAAAGTACCTTTCTGAATCTGGTCACTTGGTTTAATAAATCAGTTAAATGTTTTGTTTAATAGTAGCTAGCATGCAAATCGATATGACTCTTGGTTTTATTTCGGAAATATAATAATAATGAGAGCTAGAGGACATGGATACAATTTACCTAGCATAGCTAATCTGCTTATAGCCTTTGATCCTGGTTACACACTATATAATTATATATAAAATCCCTAATCTTACCTAGTGAATGTGGTTACTGATGTTTGCAATCATCACTTTGTACTTTAATTTCACAATGTAACATTTTCTCTAACATTAGAGATGGAATCATGAAGCATGGCTTCTGATTTGATGTAAATCTAGTGAACATGGCTACTGGTTAGCCAATCGTAGTTACTTGTTTTTAATAGGGTTAGGATGAAGCACTTTTTAATCAAATGGCTTGTAAACATAATGAATGTTTATCTGTTGAAAAGATTAAACCAAATGGTTTGTACTGTAAAACAGTTAGTCATATGTTAGACTAGGCTAGGTAGCTATGCTTTACCTTGCAGTGTTGCAATAGGTAGCTTGTTAGCTAGGATAACGCTGATAAAATAATGCCCTGTGTAATTTGTGATTTGTTAATAAATTTGATTTGACTTTCTTGACTAAGACTTATATGAGCACAATACAATATGAAACTGAAATTAAAAAATGAGATCTGATTAGCATACTTGTTAGAACTTGTGATTATTGACTAAATGAGCAGTTGATAGATCTTCATGATGATAGCATGCCTGGAAATGGCTGCTACTTGGACACGTGATATAGGACAGCAATTCATTTTGGGTGCGGTGTGAGCTGGAAAGCTGAATCTAATAGCATTGAATCATCCTGCCACAATAGGTTAATGCAGTATATGTAATAAACCTGTTCATAGTGGATAATGTTACATGTGTAAATATATTCTAAAATGTATAATAACTTTTTTCAGTTTTACCTATTCCAATAATTCTGATATGTGCTGGGTATGGGAAACGCATCTTAATATTTTTTTCTTGTCTTTGTTTGTCTTTCACAGTTTTTATTTGCAGTTTCATGGTGGCGGCTCCCATTTTTGGTTACCTAGGCGACCGATTTAACAGGAAGGTCATTTTGAGCGGTGGCATCTTCTTCTGGTCAGCCGTAACACTACTGAGCTCCTTTATCACCAAAGAGGTACGAAGAGCCATCTTCTTTACATAATTACTATGGAACACATTATATAATATATAGAAACACAGAGGTGTTTTGTTAATTAATTTTGTTCGTCACTGTTTTAATACAGTGGTAAATACTGCAACTGGCCACTAACAGCAATTCATATTAAACCATGGCTATTACTGTGGAATAAATGGAAATACTGTAATACCATTCTACACCATCTCAGGAAACTGGGATATGGGGATGTTTGCCATTATTATTGTTTCAGCGAGACCTGTTTAAGATAAATAAGTAATAATATAATTAAGATAATTAAACAACAAGATTATGTGTATTACCTTTAAGGAGCAGTTTCGCCTACAATTAAGAAAGTCGTCACATTGTACTTGTTCATGTAGGATTGGCTGAAATGTAAGAATTATTCTGTGTTCTGTGACAGACGATAACTGGAAAGGAACATCAAAACATAAATTTTATGTCAATCTGGACCTGCTTACCGCTTACTAAAAAATCCATGATGTGATTATAATGTAAAGGACTATATAGGTTTGATTATGTTCTCTAGAAAAGTGACTATATTGTACCATTAAAGATTATTTTTTTTGCTGAATAGTTGAACCTTATGTTACATTGTGTACCATTATGAATGCATTACATTAAACAGAGGAAAGTATGAAATGTACCCAGTTTCTGACAGCGCATTAGTCCCAGTATATAGTCCATCTCTGCTGCTTTATATGATCAGACATGGGCCTCCATGGCTTAGCTCTATCTAGAGATCAGAATCTTGTAAATATACCTTTCTCAAATGTGCAAGTGTTTCCATCACATAACTCTCACCAGGGTCTAAGGGAAGCACGAGTACAAGCTGAGAAACTAGAGAGGTTTCATTTGATTATCACTGTCTGGAATTGATTACAAATCTGTTGAGTCAAACATAGTCAAATAGGATTAAGCAGAGCACACATTAGCAGACTATTTGAATTGTTGATGTGTGCTGATTGCCCGGGAGGGCATGGAGCCTGCAATTTACAGCGACTGCTAATTATGAGGCCATTGTAATGGTGAGAAGGCAATGAAGTGACAGTTCAGGAATGTTTGGTGGGGCCCAGAGGAAGAGCATATACTTAAAATATCCATTGGATGTCCAGGGGTGGTGTGTGGATGCTCTTTTGGAGGATTGTTGGTAGACTTCTAGTTGCGGTAGGGTCAAGGAAGTGTTGTGCCTCAGGGAGAAATTCCACTGAAACCATGAAACCAACTTGACATTGATGGAAGAAGACATTGCAGACACACATACACACACATCAGCATGGGAACTGCATCTTTCTGTCAATCTGCTGAAGACGTAGCATCAGCCTCTTACGTAACTGTTCTAAAGAAAGGTGATATTGTATAACTAAAGGTTCATGGGCGAAGCCTAACGTACAAGGATTTTTTTCTACATACCATGTAAAGTTTGTCATAAGGAATATGGTAATAGGTTACTTATTATAATTGTGACAAATGCACAAATTTTGATTGTACTCTCATCCAATTGAGCTGACAGATGAAGCCTTGCCAGCTTGTTTGAATCAGAATATAAATTCCAGTAGTTCTCAATAGTCTCACCACTGCCTACTGGAATTAAATGGAATAGGCTACTGGTCTGAAACCATGGATTGAATCCACAGCTATATTTCAAGCCATGGCTATACTTATGTACTGCTCAAAAAAATAAAGGGATATTTCTAAATGAATATGAAGAGGATTAGCCAAGATCTGCTGGACAATCTGATATTGTTCATACCTCCATCACTGTCAGTGTGTTTTGGCAGTCTTGGGTGACCATACACCCTACTGAACAGTCAATGTGGGGTACTCTTGTCCAGTTTAAAATGTTTATGTTCAGCCCCAAGAATATATCATATATATATTACTACTCAGTCATTCTGATGAAGCTTATTTTAAATAATCCTATATTTTTGGTTGGATTCTAATAAAGATACTGAGAAAGAATTATGCATTTCATTGTCATTATACCTTTGTTAAAATAATGGAATATCTAACCAAATACTCTACCTGTCACTTAAGTCCTAACGAAAAAGAAAGTCATATCTTGCTCCAAATTGTTCTTCTCTCCAAAGTCCCTGCGTCTGTAGTGTCTGGAGTTTAGCTTTTATTATCCTACCATAACCTCCTGCAATATAGCTGACAAACTCACTTTCCAGTACTCCTTCATTTATCTGTGGTGCCAACACTGAAAAAGATTGCTCAGCCACATTTGACAGACTTGATCAAAATTATATCTGGATTTATAAAACACTGGGTAATTAAGGATGCACAGTATCTCCTCCCCTTCATGTACCATAATCCTGTGTTTTGCTTTTGAGTGCTTTTATGCACTTTTGAGCAGAATGATTAAAAAAGAGGAACTGTATCCTGTTCCTCATATGCAAAAACAATCGTAGCAGTGGTCAAGCTAAAAATAGGTCATATTTTGAGCGTGCTGACATGCAAATAGGCCACACAGGCATATATCTAACTTTAAATAAGCAATACAAATGTGTCAGCATCATGATATAAAACTGGTAGAACTGGTATCACAAAAATTAGGGAATATTTCAAAATGAATATTCCTTAAGGAAACAACTCCTTTTTGTGAGCAGTGTAGAAGAGTCATGAGTTCATAGCATCAGAATTCTATAAACCCAATTTGTTAACCATTGTTAAGCATGAAAAGAATGGACTGTGATAGCCTAGCAGTTAAGGTACTGGACTCTAGACCAGAAGGTCCAGGGTTCAAATCCCACCTCTGCCAAGCTGCCACAGTTGGGTCCTTAAACCCACAACTGCTTGGATTGTAAGATTTTATCAGTTTGTGTGTTTATCATAAGTGTGTGCCGTTTAGATGAATGCCCAAGGTCTTAAGAATTAGAATAGGAAATAAAACTAAATAAAAAAATTCTACCTTGTACAGGTACTACCTAAAGATAATCAAATGTTCTATTTTCGCAGCGATCAGACCGATCCCTTCAATCGCAGTCCTCTCACCATGGACCAGATCCGACCCAACGAGGAGCTCAAGCAGCAGATCATGCAGTGGCTGGCTGAGCACAAACAAGGAGGGGTGTCGCTGGGACCCAGCGGCTAGTCCCGAAATGGACTATCGCCAACGCAGCTTCACTTCTTCTGTCTGCCTTTTACACTTCTGCATCACGTTAGCGGAGGAACAGAGCGTAGAGTTCATTCTTAAGGTCAGGTGTACATACCGAAACGCCGTAGCGGGTCTTCTAAACGCTGTCCGAATGCCGAATCGGGATCCCGGAGTGTGAGCTTTTATACTACTACGTTAACCTGCTTAACTTTTATCCCGCTGCATTCCTTGTAAAAATTTGACTCGTGTGTACAGATAATATGAAAATAAATCTACTTAAACGGCCACAAGGATTTGCGCTCTACCTCAAAACTGAACGGGTTGAACAACTTCATTTTAATATTGTAATGGGAACGGTGTTGTACAATGGTGTTTTATTGATTTTTGCTCCCAAGACACACACAAGCCTCAAACTCCTGAAAAAAAAAAAAGTAGTTTTAAAGTAGTGGACCCTTCAGAATTCTCTTTCTGCATAAATATGTGCCAAAGCTTCATCCAATTTTCAAGCAAGTACTAATATATATATATATATATACAGAGAGAGAGAGAGAGAGAGAGAGAGAGAGAGAAGCCAGTTAAACCCACTGAAACAAACATGGCTCATTTTAATTATGATGATCGGATGAATTCTGAAGGGTTCACAAACTTTCAAGCATCACTGTAGCTCAGTGGAGAGCTTGCACAATCCATGACACAACCATCGTCTGACCAGCTGTGCCATACAAACCAGAGCAGCTCAGTTAGTAGAGGCAGAGCCTCCTTTTTCATCCCAGGATTTTAACCTGCTCTGGCCAAAGTGTCGCCCGGGGTGGGGTTCGATGCCACTCTCGGGTTGTGTCTTTGTACTCAGCTAGGTCAGCAACTTCCACAGACAGACCAGGGGTGCCCCCGCAGGACAGATCAAGCACAAAGATTGAGTTTCACAATGTCTTCAACCGTCGGACGCTCGTGTGATCTTAGACGGACTTGAGCGTGTTGCTCATCATTTTGATCTGTAGCGTTTTTCCAGGACATAATTATTTGGCTTATTAAAATAAACAGTGTTGATGTTCATTGGGCGGTACAATAACTGTATGTACACAATAACTGTATGGGTTTGTGTTACAGTCACATTTACAGTTCTAAAAAAAGGCCTCTGGGTGCCGTTGACAGGAATGAATTCGGTTTCTAATGCGGTGTTGTGTCCCGTGTACACGCTTCCTGGAATGATGAGTCACCCGAGTGTACATTTCCAGTCACTGTAGCCTATGTAGAATGACCTCAGCGCTTATGAGTGATACTGTGGAAGTAGTGATGACCTCAATGTTTTAACCTTTGAAGCTCACACCAGTAATAACTACGTCATAACATCGTGTTATTACATGACTGATGAATTACAGTTACAGGACGAAATACACATACTTGGTTCACACCTTAAGACCGTGAGACCCTGAGTTTCTAACGTTTAGGGAGTTTTTTCCTTTCCACCGTCACCACAGGCTTGCTCAGTCAGGGTTATGGGTCTGTAGTTTTAAACTTTGAGACGGTGTTTGGTTGTGAAATGGTTTTGCTGGTCAAACACGAGCATATAGCGTCCAAAACAGAGCTCTAATGACAGACTAAGGATGCTACTGTTATTACAAAACGTTATGCTTTCATTCACGTCTGACTAATAACGATCAGATTGAAAGTTTTTCTTTTTTTTAAAAAACAGATGTGAAAAGTAGCCGTGCTAAGGAAACCGGATCTGGATTTGAAGTGGAGATAACAACTCATATGTCACGTTGCATCAATATCCGTTCGAATCGCAATTCGAATCTTTGTAATTTAAGTACTTGATAAACACAGATATGGGATGCGTTATTAAATGGGATAGGGTGTTTTTTTTTATTTATTTAAAAAAGCTGGATTAATTAAAAAATAATAATAAAAAAAAAAGGTACGTTCAGCGCTGAGATGTGAAAATGCGAAGTAGGGGTCCATATTTAGTGGCACCCCGGAACCTGCATACTGAAGGCTCGCCGATTGACGAAAGTGGCAGTTCGTTGAAATCGCTGGTTTGGGGCTACGCCCACCGAGCTCGCTGATCCGAGGGCAGGCAGGAAGAGTGTTAAAATGGCGCACAGCTGTCGGTGGCGGTTCCCTGCTCGACCCGGAGGGAGCAGCAACTCGGGCGCCGGGAGGAAAGCGGGCCGGATCCGGGTCACGGCTTCCCTCCGGAGCGGCGCGGGGACTGATCGGAGCGCGGCCAGGCTCGGGCCTGGGTACGACGCAGCGCTGCAAGTGTCCGATACGATCGGCAGCAACCTGCAAAAATTTCGGGATGTTTTGGGCGAGTCGAGTGGCTCCAGCAGCGGGGAGGTAAGCCACACCGTCCGCCAGCTTCTCCTTCTGTTCAGATTTCTTCTTCTCTTCTGTGCAAGAAGTCGGATTTCGCCTCTTACCCAGACAGGCTGCACAGTTATTTTGCTGCGTAGCACGCACATGCCTCCCATCCATGTGCTGTTTTGCTCTCTTATTTAGCCCGCTAGCCTGCTAATAGCTGCCTGGCTAACTTAGTAACCCCCCTGACAGCGTAAACAAAATAAAGTGCCGGCTCGTTTGATAGATTTACACTGTGTGAGCCGTAAAGGCTCGTTTCTTCAGCCACTAATAGCTTATAGGTTAGGGCTAAGCAACTGTTTCCTGACCCAGAGCCCCAATGTTTTGACAGGGTGGAGTTGAATAGTTTATAAACATCACAAACTGCCCAAATGGAGGTCTCGGCTTGAAAACAGCGAGTGTGTGAAACGTTTTATACAGTTACTGCCTTAAACTTTGAGCCACATTTGAAATGTAGCGTATACTTGGGCTGTCTCCCAAACCGCCTAAGCCGTACTATGTAGGGTACTAAACACTTAAGTCGTTGTAAACAGCACCTGGGTATCTCCTGACGCGCTGTTTAGTGCTGGACAACGCGATTTAGGATGCAGCCTTGATGTCCGGACCCTATCTAGTTTAAACGGCAGCCATCCTTATTAGAAGTGGACCAGGGTGTCACTGGGGGGATGTTTAAAACCGTTCGTGATTTAAAGTCATCCCTTTCAAGGACGCTTTTAGTCCGATAACGTTGTTTTAGAGGACTTCCGATGTGCCGAGCTTCACAAACTAGCCGAGATTGCGCGCAAAACAAGCCGCCGTGGGCTGCGTCCCAAACGGCCCATTCCGTCCTGTGTGCTATGTGTCAAAACAGGAACGCCACCGTTAGGGACGTGCTGCCTACTTAGGGCAGGAGTGCGCTTTTTGAGACACGGCCCTGGCTAACTTAACAACCCGTCTGCGTATCCTGGCAGCGTTTATCGTGGCAGCATCGCCGAAAAATCCCGTTTTTCGATGCTCCCGCACGCATTGTGGTTGTTAGTAGCTATTCGGGAGGCTGTTGGACGGGGTTTGGAGTTGAAGCGAACTCGTACGGGGCCCTTGGATTGGCTCTGGGTTGCTAGCTAGGCTAGAGCGTAGCTCGCTGTTATTTTTCTGCGTCCCGTAGTGCGTACTAGCCTACTAAGTAGTACGTAAAAACTGGAACGCTGTTATTGGGCTGCCCGCTCATCTCGAGCACTAACAAGTAGGGTAGGGCGCTGTGTGAAAGCCTGCCAGTTCTTCGGCTAGAAACCAGAGCAAGAGTGAAATCTGTTGGGTTGCAAATGACGTGTCGAAGGTAACATGCTAGCCTCCGAGCGCCCGCTGATGATGCACAGGAAAAATGGGAGGAGGAGGTGGACGTGTTGTTTTTTTGTTTTTTTTTTTCTTCTTCTTTTTCTTTTCCCCCTTTTATAACCGAGCTTTTAATGAGCGGTGCAGTGGCGTGAGGAAGAAAAGCACCCGTTCGGAGAGGTAGAAACGCCTGCGCTGAGAGGATGTACGTACGGGGGTGTGTACTGTTACGAAGCAGCTCCATCTTCCTTCCAGAAAGGAGCACATGTAGCTTTCAGAGGGGAGGGAGGTGGAAGCACAGCATCATCTCCTCTCATCTCGTCTCACTCGCTACACAAACGTGGAGCTATCTGAAAGGACAGTAGAGCAAAACCCAGCCTTCACGTCGCCTAATATTTCCCCTTCAAATGCTCACCGGCCATTTTATTAGGTACACCTTACTAACACCGACCCGGACACCCGTTGGCTTTCAAAACCCACCTTCGTTGTTCCTGCCACGAATACAATATTTCTTAGAGATCCCCCGTCCTCGTTTTCGTCACGACCTCGTACAGTTGGTGCACCGTTCCTGCTGGGTTGAGATCCGGTGACCGTGGGTTCATGTTCGAGATGCCGCGCCACTGAGATTTTGGTGCACGTTGTAGCCTCGGTTCCGTGCGTTCCTCTGATGCTGTAGTGCGTTCAGAGACGCTCGGTTGTAAACGAGTCGCGGTTGCTGTCTATAAGCTCAAACCAGTCTGGCTGTTCTCCTCCGGCATCAACATGGCACTTTTACCCACATAAATACCCTCTCGGGTCTTTTCTGACTGCTCGTGAAATTCCCCGCAGATCTGCAGTTTCTGAACTACTCAGCTCGGTCTGTCTAGCACCAACAACCATGCATAGGATATTTGTGAGGGGCTTTGTGAGGACAAGCTTTATACCGTTTAAAAAGTGAGATCTCTGGATTTTTTTTTTTTTTTTTTTTTGCCAAAATCTCACTTTTGAAACGAGCACAGCGAATCTTTAACCTGCCCCTGAGGAGAATCTCCAGCGCTTGATACGTTGAGGTTTAAGTTAAGTGCCCCTTTGTTCATTTAAGAAATAAAAAAAAAGACATTTTCACTTTCACCAACAACTTAGATTTAGACTAAACGGTTGCTTTAAACCACGTTTTTAAAAAATGTTAGTGTAATTAAAAAAAAACAAAACAAAACAAAAAAAAACAGCAGAGAATTGACAGTCAAGGTCAATATTTAATATAAAAAAACTTCCCGTTGAAGAAGCGCTAAAAGTGAACCCTTAAAAATCGCCATATTTAAAAATTTAATCCTAAACCAATCCAATCACGGCATTCAAATCTCCGAAGTTTCCGGTCCGTTTTTATCCAACTAAAAAGATATTTCAATTTTGTAAAGCGCTCAGGCTACAAAGCATTGTCACTTTAACAGGCAGTCGTATAGGTGTACCTAATATAGTGGCCATTGAGTGTATATAGCAGTGTATCGGTACCGACGTTTCCCGTGCCATGATGTTTAATATCAACGTTATTAGTATTTTGTTTTAAAGCTTGGTCTCCACTTGCTTTCTGTCACAAATGCAGAGACTGTCTTTTACGTGGCAGCTCGAAATATTTCCAGGCGAGAGCAGCGAACG
Source organism: Parotocinclus spilosoma (assembly GCA_033117975.1). Taxonomy (NCBI): domain Eukaryota; kingdom Metazoa; phylum Chordata; class Actinopteri; order Siluriformes; family Loricariidae; genus Parotocinclus; species Parotocinclus spilosoma. The sequence continues at coordinate 5,286,050 of JAVSBV010000049.1, forward strand.
GCCTGAGAATCGCGCAGAATCCGTGAGAAATGAGCGCTTTTAACTCTCTCGGCGCCCCCTTTGCCTGGGCTTCTTCTAAATTAAATCATTACAAACAAGAACCATTTTCAACAAGGAACTTCACTTAAATGGCACTTGAGGAACCTTCTGGTAAATAAGGCCGAACCCGAATACGGTACTGGACCTCGATCTGCTTTGGCTCTCCATCTCCATCCTCTTAACGTATGGCTGTGCAAAATAAGAACGGGAGCTCCCTGTGGAAATTTTGGCTTATGGAAGTTGCCTACACAGCATTGGGATTATTTTTTATTTATTTGGGGGACGAGTGTGTGTAAGTGTGTTTGTTTGTGTGTGTGGGGGGGCGGGGTTGCAGTATGCTGAGCCTGGCTGGAATTGTCCGGGGCTCATCGCAGCCCGCTGGGCTCACAGAGCGGCATGAGGCCCTGTGTGGTTTAGTAAACAGGCGGAGAAGAGACCCTCAAGTAACGTACTCAAAGGTCTCCGCTTTGGTCTGATCCTCAGATCTGATTGGAGGGAGGAGGAGGAGGAGGGGGGTGGTGGTGGTGGTGGTGGATGGTCGGCGAAACCTGGCTGCTTGTAAGAGGTACAATGTTTCTTTAGAGCCACCATTTGGTTTAGGCTTTAGTGTCCGGGGTGAGAGCGTTTGCTCCAAGAATAGAAGGACGATCCCCATCAAGGCTCTGGACAAAAGAGCTGAATGGATACTGCAAATGAAAGCTTTGCTTCACTAGTTTCAAACGAATGTCGTCGCCCTTCCTCGCACAGAGGGGAAAAAGTCCGGCAGGTGTTTGGCCTATTTATGTGCGCCGGGTCCCGGAGTCCCCCAGACAGCGTGCGGATCATAGCAGGAACCTTTGTGTCTGCTTTTGTTTCAGCCTTTAAGAAGCCCAGGCGGCTGAAAGGGCCCAGGCGCGGGTTTCAAAGGGTGAAGAGCAGGCCCTCCTCCCCCAGGGGACAGCCCTGGGAGAGAATTGGACACAGACCCTCCCATCCATGGCTTTATTCTACCGTTTTTGTGTGTGGAGCGGCCCGTCGGAGGACTCCGGCCCCCGCTCTCTGGGGTTAGTTGGTTTGGAGGTGGGGGGTTGTTATATATATATATATATATATATGGCAAGGGCAACAATGTTGAGCTTTTGTCTTCGGTTTCCACGTCCCTCGGTGCACCTTGCTCACCACGGCTTTGTTTTTCTCGCGCCTCTGTTAGGCGTTGGAACATGCCGTCTGTGCAGGCTCGGGGATACGTGGGTTCATCATATACGCCACTTCGTATTTGCATAATGTAAAGGGGAATTCTCTCCAGGTGCCGCTCGGGTATCGAAAGGGGCGAGTTGGCGGCGGCGGCGGCGGCGGCGGCGGGAATTCCCCTGCTGTTGTGGGGTTTTGTTGTTTGCTGGGCCGGGTAAGCAGCCTGCGACGCATCTTCCCTTTCTTTTCACATCCGCCTTGTTAGTCACGCCTAAATATCGCGGCCCATAGCTCAAAAGAAGTATTTGACAGACTTCAGGTTTGAACCCGCACGCCGTCCCCGAGAGCTGTCCCAAACATTTTGGGAGACGTCAGAATCCTTTTCCAATCTTCTGATTTCCTTGCGTTGTCGGTCAGATCTCCCGAGGTTTTGCTTTGCGCTTTAACGATCGGCTGCGTTGCTCGATGTGGACCCGACCGCCTGCGCTGATTACAGTTCTGCTCTGTACGTACGCATCACCGGCCGCACGCTCGTGTAATTACGCCTCTGATCTCAGGGGTGCAGTTTCACCGCGCGTGCCAGTTGCGGCGTTGAACGTTCCTGAGCTCGCGACCATCTGCTCAGGACGGGATGCACCATGACCACGTGTAAACAAACGGCCTGCTTGTTAACCTTTTGTTAGCCGAACCTGACAGATGGCCCAAACGCGCCCTCTACCACTTGTTTTCTCCGGACTTGCTCCGTTCTCAACTCTCAGAAAGAAAACGGCAAAACAAGAGCGGGCACCCTGGTCCTGTTTGCCAGAGCGCGTGCGCGTGTGTGTGTGTGTGTTTTGGCCGTACCGGGTGCTTCTTGTGCCCATTTATCTTTTCGGTCTTGGTCTTTCTCAGCCGTGGGTGTCGAACGAGCGTTTGGGCCTGCAGCGGAGATCAGGAACTTGTCGTGTGTAGGCGGTGTTGTTTAGATGAGCTTTTCTTGAGTGTTCGTCAGCCGCTCGTTTTTTATTTATTTATTTTTATTTTATTTTTCAGCTCCACATCTGCAGCTGCTCCTGCCGTGCCTGGCGTGCTACCTCCGTATCGTTCTGTTCCACCTCATTTAGGTGCGTCAGCGGAAAATATTAAGAACCTACTATTTGTACTTAATAAAAAACTCAAATAAATAATAATTTATTTGAATCATAGACACATTCCTAATAAAAATATTTCTCTGAAGCAACTCCAAGAGCGTTTATTCACTAAGGGACCAGGGGTCAAAACAACAAGGAAGGTGCAGTTTTCAGACAGTAATAATCCAAATAATAATAATAATAATAATAATAATAATACAAAGTAAAAGTGTGTTAATTGGTTAACTAATGGCAATCATAATTAGTAGCTCTTTAAGTAAAATCAGGAGTTTCTGTGCTTTCATTTATCAGAATTTTGGTTTTAAACAGTTGGAGTGATCTTATCATTTTTTTTATATCATTCATTTATAAAGCGTATTTATTTCATAGCAACTGGAGCACAACGACGTACGAACTACATCCTAACTAAAAACCGACCAGGATTTTGTAAAGCTGCTTGCAGTGTTTCCGCTACTTTTTTTAATTGTAATTTTTTTTAATTTAATTAAAATTTTTTTTTTATTTATTTAGGGCAGACTTTTTTATTGCTTGTTTCGCGGCTCCGCCCATTATAATTTTTTTATTTTTTTAAATTTTTTTATTTTTTTTAAATTAATTTTTAGCTTTTTCCGCCCTCCGGTGGAGAACTAACAGTTTACTTCTGTTCATTTTTTTTTTTTTTCTATATTCACTGTAATTTAATTTTAGATTAAATAAATAATTTTTAAATAAAAAAAATATTTTTATTTCTTCCTTGTATTGATTCCACATAGT
>JAVSBV010000049.1:5291387-5307682 GCA_033117975.1 Parotocinclus spilosoma
GTTTCCAAAAACTTGTTTGCAAATGTATTTTTCAATGAACAAAGTTGGTAAGCAACAGTAGTTCTTGTTTGTACGTTGGCTATACGTGTAAATCGTACAATAAAGGTTTAATAAACGTCTTATATGTTACATAGCACGTCCCGTCTTGTAGCATAGGGCATGTTTGTTTAATCGGACCAGCCGAGTATTATAACCAAAATGATCGCATCCCGGTGTGGTCCCATTAACCGGAATCGACTATATTTAATCCATAACTCACTCTATGAGAAATCCAAGAGAATCAGAGTGAAATAAGGTACCATAACAATTCAAGGATTATTGAAACAATAAAATAATATTTGTTTGGTCAATTATAAGACTATAATATTTTTAAAGTTTAAGGCTTATGTATGGTTATTTCAGTATTCTCACACCATCCAAACATGATCATATGCACCTTCCATCCAGTTTACATTTACATTATTTACGCCCTTATCCAGAGCGACTTACAACTCACACAGTCTTACAATCCAAGCAATCATGGGTTAAGGGCCTTGCTTAAGGTCCCAACTGCAACAGCTTGGCAGAGGTGCGATTTGAACCCTGGACCATGAGGTCTAGAGTCATATACCCTAACCACTAGGCTACCACAGTCATTTAGCAAACTTAATCAGACAAATTCAATCGTAAAATCCAGGAAATCATGGTTAAGGGCCTTAAGACCCCACAGATTGACAGATTTGGGTTTAAACCTGGACCATCTGGCCTATAGTGTATGACCTTAACATCTAGGCCATCACAGTACCTCAGGGTCTGTCCAACAATTGCCAATTTATGTTCATTTAATATATAAACAACCCACTGCTATGTTCTTGATGTTCATTAATGCATTACTTCATGGTATTTAATCAGCCCTTAATATAAAGTATTATTACGAACATCTGTTAGCAAATAATTCTGCTGAATGGCATGTGCAAAGCGCCTGTTGTAGCTCTTTAAAATTTAAAAGTAATTTCTGTATTTTTTCAACACTAGGGACTTGCTGTACTTTACTTTTACAAAAGATCTAACATATCACATCTAGGTTACCCAAGAAGGTTGGGTCAGTTTGGAGTCTTGGTTCTTTCAGGGTTTATGCCTTAAAACAGTTCAGGACTTTTTCCTTTCCACTGCGCCTCTAGGCTTGCTCAGTTAGGGCTGTGAGCATGGACAGTTGTAAAGCTATGTTATAAGTGCTAGAGAAATCGATTTGACTTGACTCCAAGTTGCCTTGTACCTTGAATGCATGATATTTTCCAGCCACACTGATATTACCTATTGTGCTAGATTTCGAAGTCTAGTTTATTGCATGTCTACCTGTACTCTCAATGTCACAGAGTCGCATACAGACCCCTTTTGATCGAATAACCTTGGTGCTCTTCACTCAGATTGTGGACTGTTATTAAGTTCCTCACAGTGCCAGCGTACAGTCTTCCACTTACATAGACCCACTGCTTTTCCTGTATTTTACTCCACAGATTACTTTTGTAAACAAATAATGAGTATAAATGTACCAGTACCAATGTCTTACTAACGTCTCAGCTCTATCTGTGTGCCATGCTGTTGCATTCTACCATGCCTTGTGACAAGAAAGAGTCAAAGACAGATTAAAATGACAATGACACTCACTATTATTTGATTTTTTTTTATATATTCGCCTGCAAAATCAGTGACATTGTATGACAAGCACCGGAGCTGGTTTTATTGTTTACTCTGGTAGCATAGTATTTAGAAAGAGCGTGGAATAAATAATGGCTCAAATCAAATCAGATTCTACACTGTTAACCTGGGCTTCAAGTCCTTCACATGAGTCGTGTTTGGGATTCATAAAGCACCCTGTAATTTACTGCTCATCAACCTATTGACCCTTAGATAGGTTTGTGTCGTCTGAGCTGAATATGTGATCAGAACACACACTACACACCACTTAAAGCAATATAATTGAATAGAGCCGTGATTTGCCCTGATTACATATTTATCAATTGCCCAGTCCTCTTTTTTTTTAAACATGTTTATTGTTAACAGAAATAAGATTGTCTTTTCTGAAATTGTATTCACTGGATATGATATTATGACAGTTTATTTCACTGTTTTATACGTGATTATATTTTAAACGTTATTATAAAAACGTCTCTTTTGCTGCATGGAACCAAGACGTATGGTTAGTCTAGGAGATGCACCAGTTTAGTGGCTTTCATGTCAAGTATTCAATCACATATAATGGCAAGGAAATTAGAGCTTTTAAACATCTAAGCTTCTAGGAAACACATTGATATGTATTCTAAAATGTCTAGATGTTTTTGTCCCTCTCTGGATCTATACCTGAGGAGACAATCCTGTCTCTGAGCTCTACAGACAGTTCTTTCCTCCTCATGGCTTGGTTTTTGATCTGATATGCATTATTGGCTGAGTCCCTAAAGAGACAGGGGTATGTCCTTGTAATTCATGTCTAATTCATTGAATTTACCACCAATGGATCCAGTCGAAATGGAAAAACATCTCAAACAGGATCAAGAGAAATGGGAGGTCCCTCAGAGCGAAATTTTGAGTCTGAATACTTATGTCCATGCAACTTTTTTGCTTTTCCGTTGTAACAAATGTCCAGAAATGTCTCAATTTCTATATTCACTTTTAGATTATGGAACATGGAGTGCAGATTGATGAGAAACTTGGGGCTTGACTTTTATTTCAGCACAAAGCCTCAACAAAAAGTAAAAAGACTTCCAAATGCATTGTTACTGAGAATACACTTTGCCTTTTTTCATTTTTATTTTTATTTTTTTCCGTATATGGCTCCTCACCCAAGGCCATTTTCATATATAAACCCAAATGTGAGTTTGTTAGTTAATTCCCATGACTGTTTGTTTACATCAGCACACATAGCAGGTAAATCGATTATTTTCTCCTTCAGTAAATACGCAGTAAATAAAATGTTAGCCAGACTGGGAGACTGATTTTAAGGTCTTGTTTATTAAGAATAGGCTACGTTAGCTCATCGACAGTGTGTGTGAAAAAGGAAAAGTTTGTTTGAATAGGTATTCTTGTTTAACATCCATTCTTATATTTGTATATCCATCCACAGGTTTCTCTGTGCCTTACAATGGATTTTTATTCATTTTGTTAATGGTTTTTATATTTTGGCTCGTCAATGTATATAATTAATGGCTGCTTGTTTATGTTAAGCCATTTCCGATTGCTTGCTGATGCAAACAGTATTTTTAAAGGTCATTTCAGTCCGGCTTGCACACTTCTCACAAAAATTGACGCAGTCCCATAACGCAATACACCTTACTTTTTCAAAATAAAGCACCATTTTCTTCAGCAGCCTAAGAAAAGTCATTCAGTTGATGTTTCATGTCTTTGGTTCTTTCTCACCAGTTCCTTTTTTGCAAATTCCTTTTATCCTTACCAGTGCTTTCTCATTTATTACACATGAGAAATTTGAAGAGATTATTCGAGAAGGTGCACGTAATCACTCTCTGAAATAAGCAATTTCAGTGGCCTTTGAGCAGAACAGCACTTTTATTCTCTTAAGTCGACGGATTCAGCGAATATCCTTCTTGTTATTTTCACGCTGGAATGCAAGGTTATTAGACGGGTGTTTGATATGCCCACGGTAGGCCAGTCAAATGAATCCGATTAATCAAGACGTGCTTTAGATCTTTCGAATAAAGGTGAAAGTAAAATGGCTGTTTTCATTTCTTTCATTTGCAATTTGTTCGAGCATTGAAAGTTGCAGGAGCAAACAGTGACTTATTTAGAGCAAGCCACAGACCAGCGACTGACTTTACCTTTCAGAAACGATTTCTATGTTTACTCTTTTAAGTCATTGTACAAACTCTGTACTGATTAATACGAACATTTACTATACAGCGTGTCGGTTTATTACTTACGTTTTACAAACTCCCAGAGAGCTGCTTTTTCAGGAATGACAACATTTTTAAGTAAATATTTTCACTAAAAATCAAATTTTAAGGTTGCACCAGTTAAAAAAGATAAAGCTTTGGCAAATTAATTCATCCATACATTATCTTCTACTTCTACTACCTACACGGGGTCGCCGGTCAGCCGGTGCCCACCCGGCAACTCTGGGCAAAGGCAGGACCAACATTAGACAGGGCGCCAATCCATCATAGGGCGCACACACACACATGCAGTCACAAACTAAGGGCCACATTAGAGACCCCAATTAACCTACCACGTTACTAATATGAAAAAACTGCCTAAACTAGCAATCATTTATTCTGCTGGATTAAAATCTGGACATGTCTTTGAACTGTGGGAGGAAACCAGAGTACCCAGAGTAAACCTACACAGACACAAAGAGGACATGCAGACTCCACACAGAAAGGACCATTGAGGCAGGGGTGCTACCCACTGAGTCCCCGTGCTGCCGGCAAATTAATGAATTAATAATAACATTGCAAAAGTCTGAGCAAGGCTCGATTTGTTTTATTATAATTGTATACATTTAATAATATTGCAAATGACATTTAACCATTAACAAGTCAAGAGAGTTTGAAGATAATATAATTTAAGGTACCCAAATTTCAAAGGAACTTGAATGCAGCTTCCGGCACCTTTTCGGCTGTGCTTCTTCTATTCAAAGCTCGTCTGGTATTTATAGATTATCTGTCTGTGCTCCTGACTCCTCTTGTTCCCGTACAGCTGGTCTCTTCCTGTATCATGTCTTCCCTCCTCTCTGTATGCAATTACATACCTTTACCCCCCCCCCCCTTATATTTGCCAATGTCTAAAGTGTGAGCAATTTAGAGAAATCTGTAATACAAAGGTAAACTTGACTCACACTGACAAATATAATAAAGGCAAGTACTGGTCTGAGTAAAGGTTTAGTTCTGACATACTCTCTTCTAGCTCTCGCTCTCTCCAGTGGACTTGACATATTTTTATTAAAGGTCAAGGCTGATGATATTGAGTTTATCGCTCCAAAGCAGCTCTGTTTCCCCACTTTCATCAGATATGTAGTGTCAGTCTATCTTCTCTGTGAATCACTGATGGAGGCATCACAGGGTTGTATCCTGACTAATGGAAAAACACACCACAGGCCCTTTTTACCCAATTGAAAGGCCCTAAACTCTGGGATTTACTGAATATCTGCAGACATACAGGTTATGCATGTTGGTCTGATGTCATAATCAAACACTGTTAATAATATAATAACTAAGAACTTCAGTCAGATTTGTGATATGCAAACATGCTAGGCCAGACTTTTTTTATTGCTTGTTTCTCGGATCCTCCGACGATCATTTTTGAAGAATACAAAAAAAAAAAAAAAAACTATTTTGGGTTTTTTTTTTTCTCGGATCCGTCGCAGCACCAATGGTTGAAATAAAAAAAAAATATATTATTTTTTAGCTTTTTCCACCCTCTGATGGAGAGCCAACGGTTTTGTTCTGTTCATTAAATTTTTTTTAAATCAGATTCACTTTAATTTATTTGTAGGTTAAATAAATTTTATTTTAAAATAAAAAAAAATATTTTTATTTCTTCCTCCTTCCTTGTATTGATTCCACATAGTCCTCGAGAAATTGAAAAGTGCTGAAAAATAAAGATTTATTTATATATTTTTTTCCTCCCTCCTTCGTAGATTCTTAAGTAGAAACATCCGAGGAACAAGCAATTAAAAAAAGTCTGGCCTAACTGAGTAAACGAATACCAAACCTGGCCAATGAGTGCGTTGTTATGCACTTTGTCCGATAAATGCACAAAATCAGACTTGGTCAGGTATTCTGTTACACTTTTGTAATCAGATAGTGAGAAGGCCGACTCAGGTTTACATGACTCGTGTAATTAATCGGATTTTCTACTCTGCGAAAGACGTGGCGTGAACGTCAATATTTAATATTGAACCAATCAAATGCTTCCTTTTGCGGAGCATGCGTTACGTGTCTTGTTTTTCGCAAAGTGTTCCAGGGTTGCCAGATCCCACAAGGCATTCTCCCACCTGGTTTGTTACATCGATAAGACGTTTAAGAATAAGCAGATCTGGCAACCGGGATGTTCCGCTCACGCACGATCACACCGCCATGTCTGATGTTCGTGGCGCTTGGACGTGAACGATAAATCTCAATTTTACACTTCATGTTAATTACCTGTTAATTAGCGTAATTAACGATAACGACCACGTGCTTTGCTTATAGCGGAATATACAGGTGGTGCATTTCATATTGTTTATGTAGTTATATTTTTGCTTTAGAGCTTTCAAGTTGATTAAGTCTGATTTGGTTTGGGTTTATTGTGCAGCCCATCGAGCGCGCAAAGCGTCCCTGACGGTCACTAATACCATCAAAGCAAACGTGCTTAATTAAACACCTTTTGGTGAAGGGAAAATTGGCTGAATTTGAGTTTTCCTCTCTTCTTAATCAGAAAAAATGAATCGGGACAATGAAGTTGAACGGGAACGCCGCGTGCGGCTTTTAATTATAGACTGTGGAGCAAACGGCCCCCAGGCTTCGTAATCATCACAAAGACGTCTCGGATCCTAATCGTCCTGTTTTCATCTTCTCCTGATTACTTCTTGTAGAACACCACTTAAATTGGGACTAGGTTTTTTTAAAGGCGTGCCAAGGCTGCCGTTATACGCATTTCTAAATGTCTCGTGTCTCCGTAATGCATGTGCAGTCAGGTCCCTCCCCCCAGTGAGAATGGATGAAGAAGGGTTATAAAAAGTATTTGTGGTTCATCTCAAGTAATTCCTCGACAAAAGCGCTTGTGAAAAGGATTTGCTGTAAACAAAACCACACGTTCTGTACTGGTTTGTTCTTTATACGGATACGGTTTCATTTATACACACTGGCTATTATGTGGTAATTATCTATTAATACAGCCACACCTCCGGATTGCTAATGGGTCTCCACTTATTGAATGTTTAGTTTACATTTTTTGGCCCCAAATTTGCTTAAAAAAAAGAACAGACTTCGAACATGGGCACCTTAAGAAACACCCAATGGTGTGATCTTCCAAAGGAACATGGGCTCCCTAAAACACTCAATGGTGAGATCTTCCAAAGGAACATGGGCACCCTAAAACACTCAATGGTGAGATCTTCCAAAGGAACATGGGCACCCTAAAAACACTCAATGGGGTGATCTTCCAAACGAACATGGACACCCTAAAAACCCAATGGTGTGATCTTCCAAACGAACATGGACACTCTAAAACACTCAATGGTGTGATCTTCCAAACGAACATGGACACCCTAAAACTCTTCGGTCTAGTGGGTGGCAATAATGCACAGATATGATATGCCAATCACTGTCATAAGCATATAATATGTGTATTATATTTATATGTATGTGTTGTATCAGGAGATTCAGGTTTTAACCCCCAGCCACTATTGATTGGATTACTTTGGATTGGATTAGATTGGATTCGATTCGATTCGATTATAAGACCGTACCATTTATACGTGGATAAGGGTTTCTGCTGAATGACTAAATGTAAATGTAGGTTAGGGTTTGGCATAGCATTACCTCCAGTAATCATGTCAGTGGAAAGTCCCAAATGATATGTTTGCCCAGGCTGTGTGTATGTATGTAGGTGTGTGTGTGTGTGTGTGTGTATCCCCCTCCCATTCATCTGGCAGACCCCTCCTTCAATTAAAACCTCTTCCTGCTTCATTAGGTTCATTGATTTTTAAAAACAGAAAGGAATTATGACCTACCTAAACGATTGTGACAGAATTGGATCAGAGAGCCTATATCAGGCGTTTGGAGTAAGTGTTACACCAGTATCCCCCGGGGCGGAGGAGTGCGAGGCGGCAAAACAGTTTGGAGGCCTATAGAGCTGTATTGTGCAGTCACTATTAAAGATCGTCTGATCGTCGTACGGGTCCGTGCAAATACCGACCGTACCGTGGAAATGTCCTGCCTGTTGAGGTCAGGTGTGCTTTGTTTATTGTTTTTGTTTTACAGCAAGTCTGCCTCGGTCTGTACGTCTGAACGCGTGTGGATCGGAGACGGCAGTGCTGCTGGAGTTCTTGAACAATGTCTCAATGCTGTATGACCAATCCCATATTAAGTAAGCCTAGAGTGACCGTGGCAAAGAAAAAATCCATTTTTCAGCCTTGTGAGGGAGAAACTGTAAAGACCCAAAGACTCAAAAAGGGAGACGACCTGCTTGGGCTTGGATGATAATTGTAATCATTTACAATAAAGACTACATCTGCACGGTGAAGAAATATGGTAGAGGTGTCTTATAGTGAGCAAACACAGTATTTAAAACTCCGGCAGCACTGCTGTGTGGGGAAATAATCCACCACCCCAAGAGTACCGGGTAAAATTAAACCAGTAAACTCCATGTGTACTCCATGGTAATTTGTGCATTTTTGTGTCGATCTTGACAGGAAGACACGTTTGGCGGTTTCTGTACAATCACTGAAAATGGAAGAATACATAGTCCCGGATGGACCCCTGCAGGTGAGACTCTACTATTTGTTTTGTACCTTGTTCTTAATTATTTTAGTTGTGATTTTCCGAGTTGAGGACAAAATTCTAGTCCTTGTTCTTCATTGTGGTCAAATATACATATACTGGTACCAGTAATCGAATTTTTCTTTGTCTCAGTTGCTCTGCCACAGGAAAAGAAGCCAAGGGGCCGCCCCCCAAGAGGTTCAACCCCACAGAAACTGTCCACGGGGGCTGAACCTCAACCTCTGTCTGTCCACACAATGCCACCGGTACAGAAGGTAAAACGTCCACCCGGTAGACCCCCGGGTTCTGGGGAAAAAAGAAGAGGCCGCCCTCCGGCGTCTGCCAGCCAGTTGTCACCCGGCGTCAGTCGAGATGCCGGGCTAGAGCTCGGTTCCAGCTGTGTTACACCGCTTCGCAAGGACCTGATTGAAGACGACAGGGAGAGAAAACTCACAAAGGGAACCCCGCTAGGACCTGGACAACAGCAAGAACCTGAGGCCAAGTTCTCCAAAATAGGCCGTGACTCGAAGGTGACCAAACTAAAGCGTCTGCAGGACGTCAAGCTGAATCCCCTCAAGTCTAGGCCCTTAAAGGGTGCCCCGGTCCCGGTAGGCCCGAGGAGGAAGCGTGGCAGACCTCCTTCCGCTGAGCGCCGCAAAGCCGAGACCGCTGCTGCCCTGGAGTTGCCCCTCATAGAGGGTGGCACTGCCAAACAGAAGGCCTTCAGGGATCGCCTGGAAAGAGATTTGGATCCCCGCACCCCACAGCACCTCAGGGCCTCTCATCCTGCTGAAGAATGCACTAGCCCAAATTCCCAGGGTTCCCCATCTAGAGCCGACCCGTCCACGCCGTCAAAAGTTGGCAGACCTTTGGGTTTAAGGCAGAGTCCCCGTCATATGAAGCTGAGCATCGTCCCGCCTTCCAAACGCACCGATGCCACTATAGCCAAGCAGTTGCTGCAGCGTGCTAAGAAAGGAGCGCAGAAAAAGAAACTCTTGGAGAAGGAGGCAGGGGTGACCCAGGGAGCCGGAGGCAGCGAGACGGGCATAAGGAGGAACAGGAGAACTCAGCTGAAAAACATTCGGCAATTCATCATGCCCGTGGTGAGCACGGTCTCCCTGAGGATCATCAAGACCCCGAAGCGCTTCATCGAAGACGAGGCCAACTTTGGCGCTCCGCCCCCTCACACGAAAATCGCACGCTTGGAATCGAACGTGCCCGCTCCGGTCTCCCATTCATCCACGACTTCCTCTGCGCTGGTTTCCACCGCCCCGAGTACGAGCGGAACGGCGGCCGTTTCCGGGACGGGACCTGCTGTCGATACCTTCCCTCCTCCGCCGCCCCCGGTTCCCACGGCCAGTGCCCCTGTCGGAGCAGGAAATCTGCTCGGTAACAACAGCTGCAACAATAGCAACGGGCGCTTCAGTAGCAGCGCTGCCTCCTGCGGTTCCAGTGCGGTGTCCCAGCATTCCTCCCAGCTCTCCTCAGGAGAGTCTTCCCGCTCCAGCAGCCCCAGCCTGGATGACTCCTCCTGCGATTCCCAGATTTCCGATGGCACCCAGGAGCTCTCGGAGGAGCCCGACCATTCCCCTTCCTCTCACGGAGAGAGGGAAGCCAGTTTACATTCCCCGCGTCCACTGTCCCCCTCGTCTGAGCCCGAGACGGAGCCAGCAGAGTTAATAGAGCCAAACAGGCGGGGCCGGCGAGGTCAAGGCTTCAGGAGAGGCAGCCTCGTGTCTCGTGGTCGAAGCGGCCTGATGAGCAATAGGAAAAGGGCGATCATAAGCCCTGCCACAGGCGTGCTGATGTCGTCTTCTCAGACTGGATCCCAGCAGGCTTCTTCGACTGCCTCTTCTTCCTCGTCTCCACCGCCACCCCCTCTTTTGACTCCGCCCCAGCCTCCGCAGTCGGCCTCCTCCACCGTGCCTGCCATCGCCGAACATCACCCCCACTCCCCCTGGATCATGCCTCATCCCATCGCTTCGTTCCTGCCTTCTCCCCCGATACTCCCCGGCTCCCACGACAAACGGCGCGCCATACTACGGGAGCCCACGTTCCGCTGGACGTCGTCGTCCCGCAGCGAGCAGCAATACTTCTCCTCTGCCAAGTATGCAAAAGAGGGCCTTATTCGCAAGCCTATCTTCGACAACTTCCGCCCCCCACCGCTTACGCCTCAGGACGTAGGACTGATTCCTCCTGGACCCGGCGGAGGTGGTGTGGCGCCGGGAAGTTTCCCCGCCTCCGGCGCAGTGTCTGGGGCTGGGGCGGGCACTAGGCTGTTTTCTCCTCTGCACCATCATCACCAGCATCCGTCGTCCCGTTTTGAGCAGCCACACCAGAAACGCAGCCCCCTGCTCCGAGCACCTCGGTTCACCCCCAGCGCAGCTCACTCTCGCATCTTTGAGTCCGTTACTCTCCCATCTTCCTCGGGGAGCAGTCCCGGCTCCCTGTCCCCCCTCCAGGCCACGTCACCGTCAAACAGGGCGCTGCCGCGCAGGAAGAGGAGGACGTTTGGGCCGTCGCGTGGACACCCGAGATCCCCCTCACACTCCATGACCACCAGGAGTAGTCAGTCGGGCGCTCAGACCGGAAAGAGTTCCTCCGAACTCTCTGCATTGAGCAGCTCTGTCCCCACAAGCGTGACTGGCAACTCGAGCCCTTTACCTGGGGTCGTGGTGAGTCCAATTGCTCCAAGTGCCTTAAATCAAGCCCCCTTTAAGTCCTTTTCGTCAGGCTCTCTGGGATCCGTAAGCCACGGGGCCTCCGATGGTCGAAGAGTGGACGGCTGTATTGCAGGTGGCGGGAGTTCGAGCACTTCCTCATCACAGCTCTTCCCTCGCTTTGCTTCCAGTCCACCAGGCTCAAGTGGGAGCGCTGGGAAAGTTGGCCGAGAGCGAGGCATCTCTTCACGAGAAGCCCTGCCTAAGGAGAGGGAAAGGGACGCGGAGAAGAGTAAAGAACGTGAAAAGGAGAGTAAGAGGGAAGCGAAAAAAGATTGGGAAAGAAGAGGGAAGAGCCTCGGGTTGGAAAGTCCTACCAATTCCTTGGGGAGCGTTTTCGCCGTGGACGGCAAGGATGCCGAGGAGGCTTGCGGCCAGAAAAAGACGCCGGGGCCCAAGAAAGCCGTTTCGGTCGACTCCGGGGTGGAGGCCGTCCCGGCCGAGGCGTGTGGAGCCTTATCCTCAAAGGGACGGCTGTCCAAAAAGGGCAGGGCGTCAGAAAAAACAGCGGAGGTTGAGGGAACGGAGAACGTCAAGGACAAGGAGCGATCGGGCGCGTCCGTTCAGGCCAGGCATTCTGGAAAGTCACCCTCCACGCCATCGTTACAGCACATGCTCGCGCATGCGGAGAAGCAGCCGGCCACAGACAGACGTGTGGCTGGTTTGTTGGAAAAGGCTAAAGCCCAGCTCTACAAGATACAAAAGAGCAAGTCGTTGAAACCAGCGGATCAGCCTAAAGTGCAGGTGAGTGTTTTGGGGGAAGGAGAAATTCCCTTTCATCCTTTGTTACTGGTTCACACCGGATTGTGGCCGACGAGAAACTTTTGTAATGGAGCAAAATTTCCGAGCAAAAAGTGGGGGGAAATGAAGCAGGCTGTAATATCTGAGGGTTAAAGGTGGGTTAAAACTTATGAATTCCATCCTATTTTTAAAAACCACTTTGCTTGCACAGGGTCAGGAGAGTGATTCCTCCGAGGCGTCAGTCCGTGGACCGCGGATCAAGCACGTGTGCCGGCGTGCCGCAGTAGCATTGGGCAATCGAGCTACCTTTCCGGATGACATGCCCACCCTTAGTGCCTTGCCCTGGGAGGAGAGAGAGAAGATCCTGTCTTCCATGGGGAACGATGGTGAGCACCTTGAAGCGGTTTCCGTTTTTTCCCGAACGCCGTTCGTTTTCCTAACCGATTCCGATTCTCTCGTAGATAAATCTTCAGTTGCTGGGTCAGAGGAGGCAGAGCCGTCCTCTCCTCCCATTAAGCCAGTAACGAGACACAAAACTGTCCAGGAGGGCACGCCCAGAAAAGGCAGGCGCTCAAGGCGCTGTGGGCAGTGTCCTGGTTGCCAGGTCCCAGAGGACTGCGGGGAATGCGCCAACTGCCTGGATAAACCGAAGTTTGGGGGGCGTAACATTAAGAAACAGTGCTGCAAGTGAGTATGGACGGCGGTAGCCCCTAGTGGTCATACTTACAGTCGGCCTGAGCGCAGTCATTTCTGTCGTGGATGGGGTTTTAAAACTTTTCAGATTTTTGCCTAATATTTTATCGATAAGACTGAAAAAAAAGTATTTTTCCCCCTCCCACAGGAAAAGGAAATGTCAGAACCTGCAGTGGATGCCGTCAAAAATGTTTCTTCAGAAGCAAGCAAAAGGTCAGTCCACCGCCCTACCGAAAAACAGGGGTGGGAAAAAAAGCCTGAAATCTAAATTCCTGCTTTGTCCGTTTAGGTAAAAAGGACAAGAGGAGAAACCGATTGTCCGAAAAAAAGGACGCCCATCACGCCGTCAAATCCCACTGTCCCGAGGTGAGTCTCAAACCAGCCCATCCTGCCTGTAAGGACGATCCTCCCCTGAAGAAAAGTGAAACTCCACCCCCAGTAGAGGAAGATGACGAGCAAAAGCCGCGGTCGTCGTCCCCTCCGCTACCCAGCTGTTCTCCAAAAAGCGATCCCCCTCCACTCCCTAATCCCGACGACCCGAGACAACCCTTAGTCTCACCTAGTTCGGCCCTTAGGAAAGACCGAAAGCAACAACAGACCAGCCCTTTATCCAGGTCTCCTCTCAGCGCTTCATCCACCCAACCGCCTCCATCATCCCAAGAGCAGCACGGCCAGGCCCCGGAAAAAAAGGAAGGACCCTTAAAGTCATCGTCCAGTGAGCCTAAGAAGAAACCTCACCAGCAGACTCAGCATTCCTCTCTCGCTTGTTCGGGTAAGAATCCATAAACGATGTTCCTCCTTTGCTTCGGCTGTCCTGTTACGTACCGAGTACGGTAACGTGAATGCTTGTGTTTTCCTTCAGCAGCAGAAGCGAAGCAAATCAAAAAGCAGGCCGGACGCTGCGCTCCATCGCCAAAGCCGAAACCAAAGGACAAGGCGAGTGCTTTTCTCGAACCTTTTTCCTCGTTAAAGGCTCGTTTTGGACCAAATTGCATAAGTGTTCACCCCCAGTACAATATCTGTAATATTTAAACTATGTGGAAAAAACACTGCATGCTATATTGGTGTGTCCCGTTGCACCCTTGACCCCTGGTCCTGGTAGGTACCGGTGTTTCGGAGCACTCCTGCATAAACATGAAGAACAAAAGGCTCATCCCTGTGCTCCTGGCACAGGAGTACCAGTAGGGACAGTGCTAAGACCACTAATGTTTGAACCAAACATACAAAGAAATTAGGATTGGAATGGGAAATTAAGAAAACCTTGCCAGAATGGTGTGCCCCCCTTATGTGTTTTAAAAAAAAAAAAAATTTGGGGGGTGGGGGTGGGATGGGGCGCGTACGTGCAACGGACCACGGCGTCCTGTCGGAGCCTTGTTTGTAGGTTCTCGTTTGTGTTTTTTCACCGCCCACCTGAACCGTTTGTTTACAGGAGAAACAGATGGTCCCCAAACCTGACCACAGTAATTTAAACTACCGGAGCACTCCCTCGACTGGGGCCACTGCCAAGCAGAGCGCGCCCTGCGACGGAGTGCATCGAATCAGAGTGGATTTCAAGGAGGACTGTGACATTGAGAAGGTGTGGGAAATGGGTGGGCTCAGCATCCTCACCTCTGTGCCAATTGCCCCACGGGTGGTCTGCTTTCTCTGTGCCAGCAGCGGCAACGTGGAGGTAAGGCAGTCTCTCTCTGTGTCGGTGTTTTAAGGCTGAAATTAAACACAGCACGTCCTCACGACGACGATCACGGTACCTGCCGGAGCTGCGAGTTCCGCTCTCTGTAGGCCGACGTTCGGGACGGTTTGCTATTTCTAATCCCGCGGCCTCTTTGCAGTTTGTGTTTTGCCAGGTGTGCTGTGAGCCCTTCCATCTCTTTTGCTTGGGGGAGACGGAACGTCCCGTGAACGAGGAGTGGGAGAACTGGTGCTGCCGCCGGTGCCGCTTCTGCCACGTCTGTGGCCGCCAGCACCAGAAAACCAAAGCAAGTCCTTTTATGTTCGCGTCCATTTATAGTTTTAAAAACGGGCCATTCGGTTTTTGTTGTGAGGGATCCGGACTCACATTTAGGTCTGAGATGGTGCTCTGTTTGTTAAACATTTCCTAAAAGTATTAATGTATGAGGAATGTATCTAATAACGAGCTGTTTGTTTGTTTTTTTTGTTTTGTTTTTTTTTTACTTCATACAGCAGCTTCTGGAGTGCGACAAGTGCCGAAACAGCTTTCACCCTGAGTGCCTGGGACCCAACCATCCTACGCAACCCACCAAGAAAAGAACCTGGGTACATAAAATCAGTGATTTAGTCCTATAATATTTAATTCCCTCTCTATTTATTAAGACAATTTGCACGTAAAACTGTTGGAGAGCAGCAGGGGCCAGCAGCTTTTTGGGCTATTTAAGTGTCTTTATGGCGAGCTGGTGTTAAAATGATGTGTGGGCCTTGTTTGGACTTGGGCGTGCTCAGCCTCGGTTTGTTGGTTTGTTTGCAAGTTTCTGGAACCGGACGCAAGTTTGTTGTTTACAGACACGATTTTGGTCTAAAAAAAAACCCAATCCTGTTATCCAATCCAATCCAATCCCAATCCTTTTATTTTTCTGCTCATCGAGGTTCTCTCTCTTTTTTTCCCCCCGCAGATCTGCACCAAGTGCGTTCGCTGTAAGAGTTGCGGTGCCACCAAACCAGGAAAATCCTGGGACGCCCAGTGGTCGCATGACTTTTCCTTATGTCATGACTGTGCCAAACGTTTCACCCAAGGTTGGTTTTTGACGCCTGAATGCCGTTCTGTGCGCTCGCGGCGTCTGACGTATTGTCTGCCCGCAGGAAACTCCTGCCCCCTCTGTCATAAATGCTTCGACGGCGATGATTGTGAGAGCAATATAATGAAGTGTGGGAAGTGTGACTGTTGGGTCCATGCCAAATGCGAGAGTCTAAGCGGTGAGTCTGTGCTATGTTGTACTACTTAGCTTAGCAGAAATCGAGGTTTAAATGATACAGGATATGCATCCCATGACTGACGTCCGAGGTGGACATGTATCGATATCAGGCGAGAATATAATAGATTTATTTTATTTATTTATTTACATTTATTTATTTTTTTACGCGATTTGCAGAAATTAAAACAAATAGATTCACAAAAGAGCAGAAATATAGTTTTTTATATATATAGTCATTTATCACATGCCCTTATCCAGAGCAACTTACGATTAATACAGTCTTATATTCCGTGCAATTGGGGGTTAAGGGCCTCGCTCAGGGACCCAGCTATGGCAGCTTGACAGAGGTGGGATTTGAACCCTGGCCCCTCTGGTCCATAGTCCAGTACCTTAACCGCTAGGCTACCACAGTCCAACATAACGTTTGTAAAGTTCATACACAGTTATTCAGTCCTGCAGCTTACTTTTTTTATATATATATATAAAAATATAAATTTTTTATTATTTAAAAAAAAAATTCTTCTCTCGGCTCCACCGCCGTACCAATGGTTGAAATTTTGAAGCTTTTTCCGCCCTCCGGTGGAGAGCCAACAGTTTTCTTCTGTTCATTTAATTTTTTTCCCCAGATTTACTTTAATTTAATTGTAGGTTAAATACATTTAATTTTTAAATAAAATAAAAATAATAATTTCTTCCTCCTTCCTTGTATTGATTCCACATAGTCCTCAAGAAATTGAAAAGTGCTGAAAAATAAAGATTTATTT
>JAVSBV010000049.1:5354552-5366174 GCA_033117975.1 Parotocinclus spilosoma
ATTTGGAATAAGGCTGTAACGTAACAAAATGTGGAAAAAGTGAAGCGCTGTGAATACTTTCCAGATGCACTGTACGTTTTAGTGACACAGCAGCATCGTGGCTATCTGAGACTGAAGCACAGTTATAACAAAAATTAAAAAACACACTACAGTCATTTTAGAGAGACCAAATAACCAAATAATAATATTTTCATAATGTGACAGGATACTGGAGTACCTGGAGGAAACCCGCATGGACAAAGTTAAGGCCTGCAAACTTCACAGTGATTTCCGGAGCAGTGCCGCGACCGCGCTGAATTTTGTGACACACTGAATCCTGGCACTGAATTCTGCAACAGTAACCCCTAGCCAGCCCTGATATAGACTGGAATTCCACTCAGAACATGCTTACATCTGTCCCCTGTGTTCTCCAGAGTTAGGTCTACACGAAGATCCATAAAGTAGCAGGACAATGGCCCAAGAACACACACAGCATTGCAGCAATGACCTGAAGACCAAAGAAAAGCAAGTGGACATTCACAGTCATTAGACCTAAATTCTATTCAGCATTTATGGGGGTACTTGAAGAGAAAGGCTTTGGCTTTTCAGGCTTTTAACCCCCCACTGAGTGTTGGTAAGTATTTATGTTTGTATCCATTTATACAATCGCCTCAACAAGACAGATTAAATGTAGCCTGTAGAAATAAACCATCAGTTGACATGTTTAATGACGGTGCGCTGTAGTCATGAGTAAACAAAAAACTTTGCAGACATTAGTTTACAGCTATAGTATTGTGCATATCCCTTTAGGTCACTATTGGATTTGTTGCTTTAGCAATGGCATAATGATCATATAAAACATTGTTCATTATTGGATCCCAAATTTTAAAACTTTGATTCGTCCATCCAAAATCCTCTCTTCCACTGATCTTCATTCTTATCTTTAAAAGGTTTAGCATATCTTAGCCTTTTTCACTCTATTTCTCTCCTTTCTGGCTGTTACCCTTTAAAAAAGCATTCCTGATCAAGCTTCTTTGGACTGTAAAAAGGTCAACTAAATACTTGCCACTTTTGCCTATAAAAGCATTTCCTGTATTGTCTAAATGAATTATAATAAAAATACTAAACAATAATTACGTATGGTCATTGCACCGTTACTAAAACAACAGAACATCTAATCTAATGGCAGCCTAAGAATTCTGTACTGTACAGTGATGTCAAATTGAACAATCCACCAAAACCAGGTTGAAACAACCTAAAAAAAAAAGTGAATAAAAATCAAATTCAGCCCACAAATCGAGTATATGGTCATTGCATTGGAAACGTGGGTTGCTGCAGTGTGCACAAGTGCAGACGAGCCAAGTTGCACCCTCAATAACATACAGTGCCATCTGTTTGTGGTTGAGAGACAAACAGGAAACATCCTGCCTATACATTACCGCAAGAAAAATGTTCCCACTCTCTTTCTATTCGTATTTCTTTCATGCATTGTAGTGGATCATGTCAAATCATTCTTTCTCGTACCCGCAGTTGTTGTTTTGCAACCCTTTCCTTTTCTCCCACATTTCATTACAATGTTGAACATTAGACCGCACAAACAGTATAGAAATCGGGTTACATTAAGGAATTAAGAGAGAGCTCCTAAAGCATCCATCCTGTGAGATTCCAAAGGGCAGTCATTCTAGATGGCCACCTCCAAGCCCAACGAGTGGCTGAATGGCTGCTGTGGGCATCAAGTTGCATGGTTTCTATTTCACTTTCAATTATTGAGGCCTCGGTTTTCTAATAAACCCAGTGGGTCCGTGTGCTTGTGTGGCAGAGAACACCCAGTCAAAACTGAGAAAACTGGTCAGGGGATACTTTGGATGATATTTGCAATGTACCAATGGCTAGTCCTCCTTCTTTTCTGCAATGCTTGTGGTGAACACCTGATGACACAGGACATCCTCGCATCAGGTAGGCGCTTGGAGATTAATACATTTTCATGTTGTTTAGTACACGTGTCCACAGAGTATAATACTGATTTGTATGGAACAGAAGCAGACGCAAAAGCTGGGAGTTGCAACTGCATAAGCCAGTGTATAAGCAATCTAACTGAAGTCACGCTATGCCCCAAGGGATCCTTCTTTTCTTCCGGGATCTGCTTAGAATGCCCGGCAGGACAGTAGTAAGTACAGGCCAGGGGTTGGTATTTATTTCATTACATCTCCGCTTTTACCTGATGAAGCTTCCAGGGGCTTACCCTGGATAGGACACAAGTCCATTGAAGTGCAGAGAGATGAGCAGTGCCCCTCCCTTAGACATAGAACAATGTGCTTGCAGCTGGTGCTTTACTCAGCAGGGAACCCGAATCCATGTCCCTGTGGTGGAGGGCAAGTGTCTCATATCGCTGCACCACCCCTATTTATGGTTATTTGTACTTAGCTGTTTTTAAACATTTGATTTTGTCTTCTGTTAGCTGTTTGGGAAATGTCTCTGCACCAAGAAAATGCCCACCAGGCACCCATAATCTCCATCCTGGGAAAAGAAGCATTCAAGATTGCCAGGTATTATCGATATAGATTCTAGTCCCTGCTCTCTATATCTCTCTGTGTTTATTTATACAATAATCCATGTTTTGTATACTCTGCTCACAACAATAGGGGATATTTTAATAATTTGAGTAGTATACATATGTAACCAGTGACCACTCTACCATACTGCTCCACCCTGTAAATGCCAAAGCCATTGCTGCACAGTTTTCTAATCCTTCATCAATGCTCACAGAATGCTGCCTAAGGGAATTTAGGAGGCCGGACATTTTTTGGTGTACTATCAGTCCAACAGTGACAATTGTGTTTAAAACTCCAGCAGCACTACTGCATCTGATCCACTCATGCCAGCACATCACCACCATATCAGTACCAATACAGTACTGGGCATGATCCAAATAGTACCTGATCGGGGCTGGTCCTGATCATTAAATAACAAAGTGTGTCGAGAAAAAGATTGTATACAGTCTGTAACTGTAGAACTACAAGATGCATCTATATGGTAAATAGAGATGATAAGACGTATACAAAAATTGTGAATGTGAAAGGGCACTTGGCCTTGTCATTCACAATTGAACTATGCTTTGTGTTAGGCTCTGGGAACCAGTATAAGCATGCCCTGATCAGAACACCAATCTATTAAAGGGCTTGACAGGAGTAATGGTTACTGTGCCAGTAAAAATAGGACTAAATGCATTAGGAACATGCAAAACCCAAACTGAGCAAAACTATGCAGCAGTGGAAAGGAAAAGCCTCCAAGCAAGAAACAATGGGATGGCCAAAATCTTGTCACTACTTAAACCCAGGTCCATGCAGCCATATAAAATATCCACAAAGTTGATTAGTCAATGGAGTCACCTTTAAGCTGTCCTCTTCTGCAACAGATCCTGAAACAGATGCAGTTTGGGATGCAAAATTATGCAAATCATATTAATTAGGACTCTAACAACAGTGTTATTAGACCCTGAAATGGATAAGTGGAAAAGATGAGATGATATGAGACATTATTTGTAGGTTCCAATCTAAAACAGTGAAACCTCGGAACTCAAACTTAATTGGTACCAACGCAGTTGATCAGATTTCCCCACAAATTTCCCCACAAGGAGTAACAGAAATAGGATTATTCCATTTACAACTCCCCCCCGCCCCTCACCTTTATGTGTTTGCAGTTACTAACTACACACAATACATGTATTACATACACTAACTGCCAACCACTGCTCCACTGTGCCCAAAAAACAACAACAAACTACAACCAAAAAACCCATCAACATCAAACAATAAACAAAAAAATACAAAATGAATCCAAAAAAATTCTATTAATGAAAATCAACAGCACCGTAATTATTACAAGATGAGCTGAGATTTCTTCTAAAAGGACTAAATGGATCTGACCCCAACCTCTCTTAGCAGCCATGATTAAATTAGGGTAACGTGTGCCAACCACAAACAACTTCAAACTCCAAAAACGTGTTTTCAGTGCGTCTTTTCCTTGGGACTGCAGCAGCGACACTGAAGGTGTGTCTGAAATCGTGTGAATGGATGTGAATGAAAGTGTTCTACATAGAACTGTCTACATAATGTTAGTTGTAAGTGTAAGTTGTAATGTAAGTGAATGAATGGACAATTTCAGTTGTTTTCCAAATTATAGTTTAAATTGGGCAGCACGGTACATCGGTGGGTAGCACCGCTGCCTCACAGCAAGAAGGTCCTGGCTTCAATCTCAGGGAGGAGCGACCCTGGTCCTTCCCATGTCTTAGTGGGTTTACTTTGGGTACTCTGAGTCTAAAGACGTGAGTTAGGTTAATTGGTGTCTCTAAAGCGGCCCTTGGCGTGTAACTGTGTGTGCGCCCTACGATGAATTAAGGCCTCATCTCATCTATGGTTAATCCTGCCCTGGCTGGCCCGGGACCCTGTTTGGATTAAGCGGAAAATATTGAATGGACATTGTTCAAATTTGGGGGCATATTTCAACTGAACTGGTAGAATAAAGAAGTGTTCGTATTCCAATATGTTCACAGTAGTTTGTTTCTTATAATATATGATTGAAAATATTTTGGTGTACTTAAGTGTTCTTACAAAAAAAAGACATTTTTAGTTGACATAAGTTTTAAATGATGTAGAATATGAGTAATATTGTAAGACATTTTAGTTGAGATCACTAGTGAAAATGTTTCACATCAGCTGTTTTCTCAAATTTAACCAAATTTTGTCTTTGTATGTGTCTGGGTTGTGGGGGTGGTGGTACAAATCAAAGCAACAGTTTAAAAAGGTCAAGAATTTTTTTTTTTTTGCTGTATTGGAAACGTGCACTCAGACTGACCTGGACTGCATTCCAAGACCCCATTGGGATGTACTAAGATGAACTAAAAAGCATGGCAGCCAGCATTCTTTTTAAGCATTTTTTCGTATGAATCCTTCTCTACAAAGTCCCAACCAAGTATTTTCACTAGTTCTCTCAGACATTTGGCTCCAACTGTATGTGTTGTGTTTTTGTGTACACAAAAAGCTGTATGTATCTGTATCAACAGTAGCTTAAATATCTGTTCTGAAATCCTACTTGCCTGTTACAGTCATGTGCCCCAGGATTGATTAGTACAGAGGATGGTGTAGATTGCCGCCTTTGCCCTGCTGGATTCTCCTGTGACACAGCAACGGGCACTCTTACACCATGTCAGAATGGACAGCACTCTCCGGAGGGGCATATACAGTGCCTCAGTTGTCCCTTCGGTTATGCCTGTGTGGATGGATTCCAAAAGCGGGTACGTGTTGTTGCTAAGTGTTGTGTTAAAGAATACAACAACAAAAATTCTACTTACAAGCCCAGATGGAAAAAAAATGGGACAGTACGAAAATGCAACAAAAAATATACTGTGGGTTACATTTAGTTTGCCTTTAATTTAATTCTAGACAGGATGAACCCAAGATATTTAATCAATAATGAACTTTATTTGAGTTAATAAACACACATTCCTGTATTTCAGGTCTTCAACACATTCCAACAAAAAGTGGGATGGGTCAATTTAGGAATGAGATAAACACAAAATGAAAGCAGCATCCAGGAGATTTGTCAAACAAATGTGTGAAAAAATGATTTAAATGGTTTAATCAGTGGGACTGTGGCAGCTGAGGGCGTGTCTGAAATCATTTCAGTGTTCTACAGTGTTCTACACAGTCAGTGTGTGAGTGAGTGAACAATTTCAGACATACGCCTGAGAGGCAAAAAATTGCAAACAGATCATTTAATGTTCCAGAAGCTTCAGATTCCGAAATTCCACTATTTAACTTTTATGTTTTGCATTTGTGTATTGAAGGGCAAAAAATGTTCTTACATTAACCTGATACATGTTTTAAATTACGTAGAATATTGATTTTTTTTTTTTTAAATACATTTTTGGACAAAACTATAAAGACCATGACAGGAAATGTTTTAGTTGAGCTTTTTTCTCAAATTGAATACAATGTTTAAAACCAAAGTTCCTCAAAGAACTAATGGTTACGCTACGGTACATTTTGTTTATTTAGTTTGCATAACGCTATCGTCTTCAGTGGCCATTTCAGCGACACACACAAGGTTATATTAGAACTAGTTAAGCCCCAAACACACACGCATGCCGATGCCAATTTAGAGTAATCAATTACCTTAACATGTCTTTGGACTGTGGGAGGAAACTGGAGCACCCAGAGTAAACCCACACAGATATGGGGAGGGCATGCATACTTCACCCAGAAAGGAATTAGGCCTCTATGGTACATGATTCAACAAATCTGGAGGAATTTAGACCAAGACCAATAAAGACCAAGGACCTTGGCAAAGGATTACTTTGGCAAGTGTTAGTAAAGCACCACAATACCCAGTTACGTTCACAAAGGTGTGCCATAAAGAAGCCTTATATTAACAACATCCAGAAGCAGCGATGACTTCTCTGGGCTCAGATTCATCTGGGATAGACCATCACATAGTGCAAACGTGTAGCCAGACAAACCAGTATTCTATACTATATATAGATTCCAAAAGTCAGGATCTTTGTCCCAGTATGGGGGTGTGCCAGTGGTCAGTGTCAGCTCTTGGCAAATGCTATTTACAGTTCTGAGATGACAGCATTAATACAGAAAAAGTACATTGACATTTTCAAGCAACACGCGCTGCCTTTAAGACCATCCATGCCATCATTACCATCCCAACATTTTTAGGTACGTGTTGTAGGTCTAAATTGCAGGAATGGATGTTTATAAACAAATTAAATGAAGTTGACCAGACAAAACATGACGTGTCTTGGTTTCAAACTGTCTGCAATAAAATTAACGGCAAACTAAATGCACGAAACAATACAGTTTTTAATTATTTGCGATTCATATCGTCCTAACTTTATTCTGCAAGGGCCACGGGTTGACATTTTGTACACAAACGGGACTATACTGTAACTAATTCGGCTCTATCAAAGCTAGTGTCTGGTTCTCCCATTCTCTATAAGTTCCCATGGGTAATAGCTGTTTGAATGTGTTTCCATTGTGCACTTTTTCAGTGTGGACCTGGAGAAGAACCCAATCTGAACCGTACCAAATGCATTGAATGTCCTGAAGGCTACTACTCCACTCTCTGCAGTGCGCAGTGTGAGCTTTGTCCTGCAGGTAAAGCAGCAAGATCTGTTCATTATAATTAATTTAGGTCCATTCGATCACTCTCACCTGGCTTCAACCCAACAGAGACACCTGCACATCTCATCACTTCAGCGCATTTGATCGCTTACTTTCACCCGGTGTCAACCCGCCCAGTCTTTCTGTCTGAAATGTTTTATTTACTCTGTCTCCCTGTAGGCAGTTATTGTCCCTACAGAGGGATGTCTCAGCCGCTGCTGTGTCCGCTGGGCTGGTACACAGATGTGATGGGTCAGAGTTTGTGTAGAAGCTGTAATGGAAGCTGTATAGCTGGTAGAGATGTAGGAATCCTAACCAGGACGGAGCTACATCCAAGTCAGAGGTACAATGTGCCTGTCCCCTGTCCGCCTGGCACGCACAAAGACGGAGAAGGACCTGGCTGTGATCTGTGTCCTCTTGGTGGGTTTCGATTACTTTTTAAATACCTTTATTATTTATACTTTACCTGCGACAATGCAGCGACCCTCAGAGCGCCAGAGATTGCCTCCTGGCTTAAACTTTGCATGTTCTCCTGTGTCCGTGTCATGTTTTTCCTGGACACTCAGGTTTACTCCCACATTCCAAAGACGTGTTAGGTCATCTGGCATCTCTAAAGTGTCCCAGTTTGAATGAGACCGGGTGTGTGTGCAAGTTCCAGTAACGCTTTAGAGACCTGTTTAGGGTTGGTTCTCACCTTTAGAACCCAAAACCGGATGAAGCAGGTATGAACCTGTACAAATGAAGGAATGTTTGGTGATGGAGTCCTTTTTTGTTTTTTATTAGGACATTATTGTGCAGGAGGTGTTGCTATACAATGCCCTGCTGGAACCTATGGGCCTAAAGAGGGTCTGCAGAGAGAGAAAGACTGTGCAGTTTGCCCAGCAGGTAGATTTAAGATATTCCATAAAATGCTGACACATAATATGCATTCTTAGACGGCTTGGATCAAAGTCAGGTGTGATCAAGTTACAGCAAAGGATATTTGTTTTTCATGACTACAATCCCAATTTTGAAAAGGCGAGATGGTATGGAATGCAAATCATAAAAGTAAAAACAAATAATACTGTACGAACCAAAGATTTCATGTTGTCTGATTAACTTCACTTAATTTGCTATACGCATCCATTCTTGCAATTTAAAATAGTTGACACAAGGGCAATGAGATTATCAGGGAATCAACGAGATTAAATCAACAGGTGATTGTAGTCATGATTTAGTACTAAAGCAGTAAGAACAAAAGACTGAGTGAGAGTGAGCTAAGATGGGTAGATCATCTCCAGATCTCCAGTTTGCCAACAAACCCATGTGAAAATGATTAAAATGCTTAAAACCTTGGAGAATGATTGGAAGGAATTTGCATTGTTCTCCCTTTACAGTGCATACTATAATTAAACAATTCAAGAAATTTCAATCTGTAAATTTCAGGACAAGGGTTCAAGTCTAAACCGATCTTTGATCCCTCAAAAGGCATTGCAGCAGGAACCGTTATTCATCAATAACTAATAGAACCACAGGGGTAAGGGATTACTTTGGCAAACAGATCAAATAGAGTAACGGTCCCAAATGGCCGGTGTCGCAGACTGGCTTTCAACATTGCGATTCAGGTCAGGAGAAATACACTGCTCACAAAAATGAGAAGATATTTTAAAATGAAGAGGATCCCACAAGAACAGCTCATTTCGGCTGGACAATCTGATCCTGTCCACGTCCCATGGCTGTCTGTGTGTTTTGACAGTCTTATGCGACCATCCACCCTACTGAACAGCCTTATACTTAGCTTAGAGATTTTTTTTTTCTTTGGTATTGTAGCTTTTGTGGTTTGTGCCATTTCTTTGGCAATTGTTTCAAATACAACGGTTTCCTCAAGCAAATGGATTAATTTCCCCAAATATCAAGCAAATAGCCAACTCCTCTGGTGTCTTTTTGTTTGTTCATTTATAACTTCAGTCATGCCCTTTTTAGGTTAAAAGCTAGCTTGATCTGTGGAGCTAGCATGCATTCAGTACTGCAATCCTACCTGGCTACATGACACGAATACAAGAACTCCTAAAGCGTGCTTTTGGAAATAGTGTTCTTAGCAAAATGAGTGACATAAGCTGATAATGTTAAAAAAAACAATTAAGATATTTTCGTACAATATTATATAATGCACGCACGCGCACACACACACACAAAATCAATTTACCCCTCCATCCAAAGAATACATGCATTTCCAATCTCACCTACCTAATCATAAACTCAGTGCTTAGCAGTTGGCAAAAAGTTCTCTTGAAATACTTCTCTTGTTCCCCTGACTAATGTTCAGTGATGTTTCTAGCTTATCTAAGTGAAAAGCTTCATATTTAAGGCATCAGTGTTTATGATAAGGGCATCTAATGCCTGGTCACATTTGTGCAAACAACGATGGACTGCAAGCCCTTGTCCAAAGAGGTGAGCGCTTTGCTTTGCATACCAGACCAGTCTACATTCTCTTGATTGTCCAGATTTTGTATTGACCTGAACAGTTCTCCTTTACTTATAATAACCTCTTATTATTTCATCTCTAATTGGTCCACACCTGACTTGGATTAAAATCATTGAAGTTCTAGGTTTCGTTTTGTCATGTGCTGATATCAAAACTCTAACATCAAATGTAAAGTGGGATTTCTCTACTGAAATGAATTGAATTCTCTCCAGGGTTTTACTGCTTGGAGGGCACTTCTCGGCGGCCCAGTTCTCAGTTTCTGTGCCCCCAAGGTTATTACTGCGAGGAAGGCACTGCTGTGCCACATGGGTCACCTTGCCCGGCTGGTACCGCAGGAGGACAATTGGGTCAGACAAGTAGGGCAGCCTGCAAGAGGTGTGCAGAGGGCCGTTACTGTCCTACAGGTAGCATCTATACATAGCTAATATTGTGCCATATTTAATGTAACCAATCTTTTTTTAAAAGCCCCGAATTGTAGACACAACTGCAACTGGAACGACTTGCTTTCAAACCCACATGTACTTTATTTATAGGAGCTCTTATTTCCTGCCCTCAACTGTTTCCTTCAACTTCTTATCTGCAATAGTGTGTATGATGTGGGTCAGGCTGCTGAGGGGATGGAAAACCTCCCTGTTGTGTCTGCCTATGCTGTGACTTCTGTTTCAACTGTCACTTTTCCTTTTCTTCAATTTGGCTCCATGCATATTTACGCTGTGGACGGACTGGCCTAGATTTCTACGGTTTCCTTCCAATTTTCCTTTGAGTTTTTAGGTTTTGTTCTGTAACTGCACCTCGTCTGAACCCTTCTTCTGTATTTGTTGCATGTAAATAAGGCTCGGCAGGCCCAGGCTTGCTCTGTGCCCGTGGGAGATACTGTCCAGCAGGTACAGAGGTAGAGATGGTATGTCCACAAGGGACTTTCACCCCACACCAAGGCGCTTTGAGTAAGACAAGTTTGTAAACCTTAACGTTCATATCTGTTTGACGGACAAACTGTTTACTAGAGATTTAATGGATTCCCTAGGTGTTAAAGATTGTCTGAAGTGTCCAGCAGGCTTCTACTGTCCAAAGGGCACAAGTGACCCTTTGCCCTGTCAGCCAGGCACATTTAACCCCCTGAAAGGGCAGGATGCACTGACAGATTGCAGGCCATGCTATCCAGGCAAGGCTTGCACACAAGTGGCCCTGAAGTCTCCTGATGTCGACTGCATGCCAGGGTAAGTCCCAGGACGATATTTTTGTTCTACTTGAATATTTAGGTTCTCACCAAAGGTTCTCCTAATTTCAGATATGTATGCCCACCTGGCTCAGCAAGACCCAACGACCCTGCAAACGCTTGCCCACCCGGAACCCTGAGCAATCGCACAGATCTGACTGATCGCTCTCAGTGCCAACTGTGCCCTGCACGCTATGCCTGCCTGCGTGGTACCAGCCTACTTTCTCTTGCATTCTACTACAAACTTAAAATTACATAATCATTCACAATCAGTCTTTCTATTCAGGCACTGGTGGCATCCAGAGACCTCCACTGTCCTGCTTTGCTGGGCATTACTGCCCGGTTGGCACCATGTTCCCGACTCAGCACAAGTGCCCAGCAGGCACCTGGAATGAACGCAGCGGGCTGGAATCAGAAAACGAGTGCCGTCTATGCCCACGAGGCTGGTACTGCCTGGCTGGTGTTGGCGTTCCTTCTGGAAGGTGCAGCTCGGGGCACTACTGCTCGGAAGGTGATGTGTGACTTGGCAAAGCCTCATCGATAGGGGTGTAACGGTGCAAGAATGAGCTGATGTGCATCAAGTTGGATGTTCCATTGTCAAGTTAAACATTTTTTTTTTATGTAATAGATATATGATTTGCAAAGGCTGCCGACCTTGCATGACCACCGTCTGCAAGAGTCCCTTTTTATTTCAAATACAGTCGATTTTGGTTAATTGGACCACATCGGGACGCGATCGTTTTGGTCCTAATAACCGGCTGGCCCGATTAAACGAACATGCCCTATGTTACAAG
>JAVSBV010000049.1:5367949-5378730 GCA_033117975.1 Parotocinclus spilosoma
CGGCCTCTACTGTCCAGGAGGATAAAGCGTGGAGTTCATCAGATAGACAAACACATCCTCATAAAAAAAAAACTATGCAATGAACTAACAAATATTGTTGTAATAAATATTGTTGCAACAAATATTGTTGTAAAAATAGTACTGGTCTAATGTTGGAATACAATAATTACCTGCATGGTGTAGCTTTGGGGCCGTTCACGACCCAGAAGTTTTTTATTTTACATTCACATTTTCGTATTCAGAGAGACTTCCAGGTAACACTTTACAAGACTGGTGCATAAATAAGCATACAATAAGACTTAACTAAAATATTATTAACAACAAATACATGCATAAACTAATACTTAGTGCTTTATGAGATAATAATAAACATGTGCTTAAACAAATGAGCTTTAGTCAGTAACTGGGACACTTACACTTGTATTCCTATAATGTAAACATGCACAAATAAATCTACATCTTGCCTCACATATGCACTTCATAGTGCAGTACAAAAAATAAACAAAAAATATATTTATGAATACACAAATTTACCAACAGGTCCACTCTGGACACTTTTTATGAATGCATTACAGAATGTTACTTGATGCATCATCGATAATTAATTAACATAATGAGTTTACAATATGTAAGAAGTTATCTCTGCCTTTATTAATGGCTACTATTATATGTCACTCATTAGATTATTAATGTATATTTATCATTATCTCAAAAAGCAAGTATTGTTGAAAGTACTTGACGATCAATAAGTATTTGTTACCATCCAGACTAGAAACTAATGCCAAACAGCAACCGGGTGTTTATGAAGACATGCTGAGGCAAAGAGAGACTATGGACAACCAACTGTCCTTTTCTTCCCACATTGCTAAAGTCTCTCTGCCATGTCGTTTCCTTCACAACATCAGAAGGATCCATTCATTTCTTACCACAGAGGTAACGCAGTTTCTGGTTCAGTCCCATCTCAAGACTGGACTACTCACTCTCTGAATTCTCTCTTAGTGGGGCTACCTCTGTGCTCTGTATGATAGCTAGTCCTGAATTCAGCTGCAAGGTGTGTATTCAATGTTCCCAAGTTCACACATACTACACCACTGCTCCAATCTCTCCACTGGCTCCCTTTAGCTGCTCGCAATCAGATTTAAAACTCTGATGCTTGCTTACAAAGATAAAAATGGGCCTGCACCCTCCTACCTTGCAGCGCTTATTACACCTCACACACTCTGGTCCTCTAGCACTGCTCGAGTGCCCCCCTCTCTCAGGGGACGAGGAAGAGACTCTTTTCTAGACTTCTCTGTTTTGGCACCTAACTGGTAGAATGAACTTCCCCTCAATGTCCGAACAGCTGAGTCTCTGGCAATCTTTAAACACCGTTTGAAGACCCATTTATTCAGCATTTACCTCAACTAACGCCCAACCCATCTCTTTCTCTCTCTAAATTAAAAACCACAACCATAACAGTTTAAGCTGTGTATTCTTGTTTAGATTCCTGCTTATTAGGAATAGATTATGTTACTGATGTCTTAAAAGACTTTTGCAAGTCACTGTGGATAAGGGCGTCTGTAAAGAGGCTGTTGCTACAGGCTTTGTTAAAAAGGACCACTACAATTTTAAACATGTCTAGTTACATTTAAACAACTGAAAACATATTAAAACATATCTTATAGAGTCTAATATGACAAATAACAGATGTGATTAAATTTTTTTCTGGATGTAGACAACATGTTTAGCCACTCCTGCAACAAAGAAATGTACAGTCTGGCAAGATTTACTTGTTGTTCAAGGTAGTCACACAGATTTTTATTCACATCTGGGGATTCTGCAAGCCATTGCAGATGTGTGATTGTTCTTCAATGTTTCTTCATACCACACTCAAATGCAATCACTCCTTTTTTGCCAATCATTAACAGCTACTTTGCAACACATTTTCCACACATCGACTGACACATTACTAACTGCGCCATTGTACCACCTCTTCTCAATCCCATCACACACACTACAGGAATATAACCCAATCATTCTTGTGCAATGCCATCTGTAGGTTATTACCTCCCCAAAGTGACTAATTGTTTGTGTGGAGTAGATTCGACGATTTAACTTAGATCATCATAGTAATGAAGTTATAAACCTTTACCTACTCTCCAGAAGCTGGAGTTACTCTTGGTGTGTTTATATCATAATTGTTTTACTGGTTACAGCTTTGAAAGCTAATGCATAAAGCACAACAAATGATGAGCAGAGACACAGTGTATCACCACCTACAATGTTATAATGTGCTCAACCTGTTGTGAATGGTTCAGTGGGCTACAGCCTGTATGTATCCACAACCAATAATGTTACTTTGAAGAAAAAAAACAACTGTCACTGGGAAGACATACATCAGTACCCTCACAGTAATATAAAACTATGACTAATCCTATGGAAGGATAGATAGATAGACACTAGACCTGCTCTGACACATAGGAAATGTATTCTATTTTCTATTTTATTTTGTCTTCTTCCTGGACTCAGTTTGAAATGACTTGTGCTTTATGGTGAGGTGCATTGGACTAGATAAAAATGTTTTTCTTTTTCTTTTGCTAATTTTGCTTTCTAGAAAAATGTGAGATTCTGAAAGACAGTGTCAAGCTCAACCAAACATCATTTCAGATTTGCTGTAGCACATAAAAGCATTAAAACAAACTTGTTAAGTTAAATCGCATCAAATCTTGTTACGTTCATTATAATCACATGCTGCAGACACATTTTCATTTAAGTGAGCTTTAAGGACTTGCAGCTTATTTTGTATGTGCTCAGCATCAGGTGCCTCTTGTATCAGTGTCCAACAGTAGTGGTCCAGTACTGATAGATCTCAATTGCCATGATACCACTTTTCAGCTGTCACAGTATTATGGTGAAACCTTTCACGTTCATCACTGAACAGATAATGTTGTAATTATTATTTTTCAGAATATTTTTAGCATGTAGTCAACTCAGTGTAGTTTTGTGAACTGTAAATTCTCAAGAACACCCTAAATTGCCTTTTCTGCTACTGTATAGCTCTGGGCCAATTAGCAGATCTGACTACCCTGTCATTAATGACCTGATTTGTGGAAGATAAAAACACTTTTCTTAATCTTGTAATTTGTTTTATTTTTGGAAACCTCTGTCTTAAAATAGGGAACTCAATCACTTTCTTTGTTCAATGCTTTAACAAAAAATAATTCAATTTAACATGAAGTGGATTCAGAAATATATTTGTGTGAAATATCAAACCACTGTACTTTGTACACCTGAGCTGCATTCTGAATAGCAGTGCCAGTACTTTTATATGACCACAGATATTCCAGTCATCGTTGTTGTGCTGTGTTTCAACAACTCTTTCATGTTATCGTGAGTGTGCAGAATAGCCAGTGGGTACTGAAGCGGAGGACTTTGTCTTTATTTTTGTCATGGTTTCAGAAGATATAAAACAGTGTACCTGGTGACAGCAAACCCCATGCTTTCAGTCTTAAATAAAGTTTGTTCTACTTTAGCATCTGACAAATCAAAGTCTCTGATTAATTAATGTATACTTCTTACAAACATTAGGGGATGAACATTAACGGATTTCCGCTGTTTCGCAGGAACTTTTACATTCAAAAATTTATAAAAATGTATTAAAAATATATTTAAAAACTAATTCTAACAATAAATGAATGTTATAAATCAGAAAATATTATGATTTACAGTAAATAGCTGATGTGTCTACTCATTGTTTAGGATATGACGTGCTG
The DNA here is from genome assembly GCA_033117975.1 of Parotocinclus spilosoma. Classification (NCBI taxonomy): domain Eukaryota; kingdom Metazoa; phylum Chordata; class Actinopteri; order Siluriformes; family Loricariidae; genus Parotocinclus; species Parotocinclus spilosoma. The sequence continues at coordinate 5,371,702 of JAVSBV010000049.1, forward strand.
TAAGCTTGGTACAGACAGAGCATGTGTGATACGAGAGTGATGTATGGCGTGTTAAGTAAAGAGAACTTTCCATTACTTCTGCGTGTTGCTTGATTATTCAACAGTTAAAAACACTACAATAGTGTATTTACTCAGCGGATGAATACTCACCAAAAATGAGAAGTAAGACTAGAGCATCGGTCGCTACTTGCCGACATGCCAAGTTTTTATCTGCGGTTTTGTGTTCACTGTTTGTAAAAGTTTCATTATAGACTGAATTTATTCAAGCCCCACGATGTTACCCAAACGTTCTGCAAGTTCTACGGCTAAAATAGACTTTCGTTTATCGTGGATGGTCCTGGAACGTAACTCCCACGATAATCGAGAGAACACTGTATTTGCCTTGTCTTGCTGAAAATTGTATCACAGATAAAGAGGCATCTTATGTTGCTTTACAATCGCAATGTACTTTTCGCATTAATTCTGCCATTACAAAAGGGTTAATGACCTTTGCAAAGGACACTGACACAGCCCCATACCATAACAGACCCTGGCTTTTGAACTTGTTGCAGTCTCTTATGATCCTTTTTATTTTTGGTCCAGAGCATGCATCCACTTTTTCCCAAAATAAAAATCTGGAAAACCTGAATCGTTTAATGACATTATACACTATATAGAGAGAGAAATGTGCTAATCCCTTCCCATATTTCTTTTAAAACTGGGAACTGGAGATGCTCTGCCCAGTCTCAGCCTTTTGTTGCATCCAGCTTTTTACCAAATCAGGATTATAATTACATAACATTAACACATTTTTGTTAGCCAGACAATTATGAAATATCTTGAGTCTGCAATTAAATAAAAGTCAAAGAAAATGCAATACACACTGCTTTTTACATTTGCATTTTCCTGATTCTTCTGAACTTTTGAGTATGAATTACTGACTTACAATAGTTTACAACCTGACAGTAATGTAAAAATCTTAGTGTTAGCGCCTTCTATTTCACCAAAATTAACAAACCTCATATTGAAAATAACAGTTAATGCACATGAGTGATGGTCCAGTTCTGTGCCTCACTTGCCTTTTCTGCTTTGGAATGTAGGCAAGGACCTTAACCCATCTGGCTGCTAGTACTGAGTCAGAACTGCACCTGGCAGGCCACATTTGGTCCAACATTTAGCACATATCCTGAGCAAACATGACTAATGTTAGATTATTACACTGCTCAATGGCCAACAATTAGGAGATATTTCAAAACGAATACCAAACTGATCCCACAAGAACTGCTGGACACTCTGATCCTGTCAATGCCCCATTGTTGTCCGTGTGTTTTGGCAGTCTTGGGTGATCATACACCCCACTGAACAATCAATGTGGGGCTTATGTCGCCCCCCCCATGAATGTCACTGACTACTCAATCACCATAATTGAGTTTGCATCTTATTTGCATAATCAAACAATTTCTCATTTGCTTTCTAATGAGCTTGTTTAAAAAACCCCAGAATGCTTCTTTTTTTAAATATCCCCTAATTTTTGTCAGTGACGAGTGTAGTAGATGTGACCCAGAGTCCGAATGCTGTGCTGAGCCGTCACTATGACTGGCAACAGCTGAGCTAACTTTGGCTCACTTTGGAACTGTCCACTTCCATGACGGAGCCAAAAAGTGCCCAAATTGAGCCATATTTGAATCAGAACTGTCTGCTATGTGGGCTGTGACTAAATCCTGCCACTTTCTCTTTGTGATTGCACTTACATTGCCAGCTGACCTACTTTCAAGCACTTTACACAGATGTTACAAATTCCTATACATAAAACATGGTTTGGGAAAACCAATGGCAGAAGAAAGTTTGGGTGTATGGGTATTCGGTGCAGACAATTATCATTTAAAGTAGTCATGGATTTTAAATACTCTGCATGACATTCAGGCTATTGGTCTGCATTTATAAATCAAAATATAAAACCTTATAAAAGCTCCATGCAAAACCAATGTGTTTCCTAACGCTGAAGGCCAAACCAATGCTTTTCACTTTCGGCAGGTGAACTTCAGGTCTGGAGATGTTTGTCCTGCGGGTTTTTACTGTTCTGAAGGCACAAGACACCCGCATCAGTTCCCCTGCCCTGCTGGAACCTGGAGCAATGTGATGGGAGCTCAGAATGTGTCCTCCTGCTCACAATGCCCTGCCGGGTTTTTCTGTAATAGGACTGGACTTACACAGCCCACAGGAGCCTGTGCTGCAGGTATAATAAATTACTACTGATAACGTCATTTTTTAAATATTCAGGATTACGCAGTCTACTATTTTGCCTGAACAGGATTTTTTTGTACTGGTGGAGCTAAGACGCCCAAACCTGTAGATGGGGTTACTGGAAACAGATGCCCAGCTGGATATTTCTGTCCACAAGGATGCAGTTCACCTCAACACTGCCCTCAGGGCACCTACTCCAACACCACAGGTACAAGAAGTTCTTTTTACCTCTGAGTATCGGGCAGAAAAATGCAAATAAACTATTTTATTGAATATTTCATTTATCTCTTACAACCCCAATTCCAATGAAGCTGGAACGTTGAGTACAACATAAATATAAACAGTGTTTTAATTTATGAATTACACTACGTCCTAACTTCATTGGAATTGGGGTTGTACCATATAAGTGAGGACGAGTCCCTTTTTGAGTCTTGGTCCTCCCAAGGTTTCTTCCTTACAATGTTTAGGGAGTTTTTCCTTTCCACTGTCGCCCCAAGGTTTTCTCAATTTGGGATTGGCCCTACATGATAATCTAATACTGTTAAGCTGCTTTGAGACAATGACAATGAGATTGTAAAAAGCACTATGGAAATAAATGACTTGAGTACCAGAAAATAATTACTGGATTGTATACTATGTAACTATAGGTTCTACTAAAATATAGAAATGTTGGCATTTAACTAAAAATAATTTTGGTTACTGATTACTGAACCAGCTGCTGCTATTATTGGTCATGTTTAATGAAAAGTAAAAACATTTGCCATGTGGATTCACCCCTGGGGCTGTATTAATAAAGATTTTAAGAATACTCTAAGAGAGCTTCTAACTTAACCTAGCTAGGAGTTTTAGTTTAAGAATGATTCAGAAGTGACGCGACGATGCACCGTTACACCCAAAAAGAGACAAAACCAGTCAGGCTGCTTTTTCCTATTAATACAGAAGAAACAATGTTTGTTTACTATTAATTAACTGGTCAACTGTTGAGAATAAATCACTGTGGATCTCATTTTCCCCAGATTAGCTCCCCAGAAATAGAATAAAATTATATACATATTAAAAATATAAAAATGCAATCATAAATATTATTATATTATTAAAATTCAACTTTTTTATCTTTGTTTTAATAGGTTGCTGTTTCCCATTTGGAAAATAGCATATGTAACTATACATTTATATTCGTTAGTAGGAGATTTTTCTTGATCAGTTATGTCTGTATGCATGTTATAATACAACATTTATCGGTGAATTATCAACCAAAATAATTTCATTATCTAAATAGTACATATTTTCAGTCAGACAAACTGCAACCAAACACAATGCTGTTGCTCCAAGAAACATTTCTGAATGCACAAATAGTCATTAGACAGATGGGCTATAACAGCAGACCACCAGTTCAAGTGCCATTACCATAGAACTGCAGGGCAAGACTCCATCCAGTAGGCAAAGAAGCACAAAAACTGAATCATGCAGCTCAGAGAGAAAACAGAATATGTAGATATGGACGTTTAGAACGCAGTCTATAAACTTAGCACATTGTGCCAAGTGTAGCATAAAACTCTAAAAAGTACTGCCTAGCTAACATTATAGCTAAAACAGCTATTATAATTATAGTTTAGGATCAAACAGAGTTGAACGCTAAAATTAATGGTGAATTATAAACTACAATAATTTCTCATTTCTAAAATCTAAAGGTCCCAACAGACTGGAAACAGGAAAAAGCATAGTACCATTACAGCTACCATCCAAGAAGCTAGAAGATGTTTTATCTAGACCCTAGTTGGTCGTTAAAGGCTGCTTAAATGTATATTAACCGACTGTGAAAAACTAGCAAAACTTGTTTTAGTCATTTTGTATTATTTGTTTATATTTAAATATTCTTTTAAATTGGTTAGTAACTTTAGGCTTACTGTTGCTTCGTTTCGTTATTGATGTAATCATTTCTTTAAAAACATAATATATATCTAAATAGTCTAAAGTCACCAGCTCCCAGTTGCCTGTTCCTCTTTTATAAAGAACTGTTGTAGTACAAGCGGTCCAGGGGTGCCCCCACATTCTGCTTCAGTCTACATGACAATAAACTGTCTAATAACCTGCCTGACTTTTTACCACATTAACTTTTTGCTTTCTGAAACTAAGTGTGCTGTGTGTACACAGGTGCTGCTGAGTGCAGTGACTGTCCTCCTGGATGGCTTTGTCTGGAAGGCGAGGATGTCCAGCTGTGTCCAGAGGGACATTACTGCCTGGGGGGTACAGTGGAGGATGTCCTCCCCTGCCCTCCAGGCACATACAACCCCAAAGCAGGACAAAGACAAGTAGAGCAGTGTTCACTGTGCTCAGCTGGTGAGAACAGTGCCCCTGCTATGCTTAGTTCTTTGGAAGTCTTACTTGCATTCATCGGGTATTGTATTTATTACACCCACCTATCATTTTAAGGAATGTACTGTGAGGATTGGGGATTAGTGGAACCAACTGGTCCCTGCCAGTCAGGGTATTTTTGTCTAGCAGGTACGCCACGTTAGTTTCATCTGTCTCTTTATGTAAGCCACATCATCCTATTGGAGTCTCTTTCATTGGTATAGGTAAGGTAGTGAACGAGACTTCCTGTGTCTCTTCACTCTTCCAGGCATAAACTTTAGGAACCCTGAGGGGAACTTCAGCACAGGGGTGGGGGGAGCATGTCCAGCAGGTCATTACTGTCCTGAAGGCACGAGCCATCCTCTGCCCTGCCCACCAGGGACCTTTTCAAGCAGGTAACAGTTGTCTCATGAATGCTTGCCTATTTTTTAAATAAACCGGGCTGTAACAAACTGAGCTCTGGTTTTGTAGCTTTTACATTACAGACAGCTCAGGTTGTAATTCATGCCCACCCGGTCAATTCTGTGGCTCTGGTGGGCTATACAGACCTTCTGGATCATGCCTGGAGGGATTTTACTGCCCAGGCAAAGCTACCACCTCTACAGGTATGATCCCTTATCCACGTTACCCGTGAAATGCTAGTCTGATGTGTCTTGCTAGTATTTGTCTCATTAAGATATCTCTGCAGGCGTCGGTACAGAGGGTGGGCTCTGTCCCCGAGCGCACTACTGCCCAACAGGTAGTGCCATGCCTCTTCCCTGCCCATCTGGTACCTACACTAACCTTACTGGCCAGACCAAGTGCAGCCTTTGCCCTGCTGGGTACTACTGCCCAGAGATGACCAATGACTACACAGAGTTTTCATGCCCTCCTGGCTTCTACTGCCCTGATGGTGAGTTTGACCAAGTACAGCTCACGCAAAACGGGCTGAACACAAATCTGTATTGACACCATGTATGGGAATCTTTCACAGGCACAAGGCATGCTACACAGTTCCCATGCCCAAGGGGCTACTACAACCCTGAATCTATGACCCAGAGCCTGGACAGCTGTCTGCCCTGCCCCCCCGGCCACTACTGCGAGGAGGAGAGGCTGACAGCTGTATCTGGAAAGTGCAAAGCGGGTCAGTTGCTCAACTCTCAACTTCTAGAGGACATGTGATTTTTAAAAAAAATATTTATATAACAGTATGGAGAGAAATAGGCAGTTAAAAAAACCAAACAGATTAGCAACATACATTAAGACAAGACAACAGGCTATTGTATTATTGTGATATTGAGTAATGAGCAGGTAAATTGAACAAAGAAGGCGTAAATAATTAATCAGGAACGGTAGGTAGGTGGAGGGATCAGCTCTGAATGAATTTTAAAAATGGGGTCCAGATGTTGCTGTAGTGATTGATATTATTTTTAATGGTAAATGTCAGTCTTAACAAATTTGAGTAAATTATACCAGTGTTTTATTGATCATTTTGTTCGGTCTTTCCAATTTAGTAAAATGATTTATTTTGCTATTGTTTTAGAAATGAGGATGAATGTTTGCAGAAATTTTATATTGATAAAGAGGAAAGGTCACCAAGCAGGGCTATAGTAGTGGAGACTGAGATGCTAAAATGAAGGATCTTTGATAGCTCATTCATAACCTTCGATCAAAACTGCCTTACAAGGGGGCACTTCCAGGATGAATGATAGTGGTTGTCTATTGTGCTTTCATGTGATTTGGATATGATTTAATATACACTGAGTGGCCACCGTATTATAGGAAACTGTCCTTTTATGATTAGTGGTTCCCTGCTTGGAATTTAGACGCATGATTTCAGAGTGCAGCAGAAAAATCAAGCTCACATTTTCAATGTGAATCCCCTATAGAACAAGAAATGAGAGTGATCATGTGATTTGGGCAACTTCGAAACCAACCACATCATCGGTGTTACACTATCTGGGTGAACGTTTCAAAAACTGCCCATGTCGAGACATTTTCTTGTGCAGCAGTGTTCTGATTATAACAAGAACGGTGTGATGGAGGAAAAGCATCCAGAGAAGGGGGATCCTGTGGACGTAAACAACTCATAAACAAAAGGGCTCAGAGCAGTTCAGCAAGAATTCTGTAGATACAACAATCGTGCCAAATACAATGCTGTTGTCTGAATACACAAATAGTCATTGCTTAGCAGGGATGGGCTATAACAGCAGACAACCAGGCGGTGTGCCACTGCTGTCTAATAGTAAGAGAAAAGCACAATTCCAGTTGGCAAAAGAGCACAGCAACTGCATCACGCAACCCAGAGAGAAAATAGAATATGTAGTTAGTTATGTTAAGAATACCAAGTGTGGTATAAAACTAGCATAGCCAAAACGGATATTATATTTATTGCATATTATATATATATACACTACCGTTCAAAAGTTTGGGGTCACTTAGAAATTTCCTTATTTTTGAAAGAAAAGCACA
>JAVSBV010000049.1:5406019-5423322 GCA_033117975.1 Parotocinclus spilosoma
AGTTCTTGTTTGTACGTTCGCTATACGTGTAAATCGCACAATAAAGGTTTAATAAACATTGAATATGTTACATAGCACGTCCCCTCTTGTAACATAGGGCATGTTCGTTTAATTGTACCAGCCAGTTATTAGGACCAAAACCATCGCGCCCCGATGTGGTCCGATTAACCGGAATCAACTGTACTCATGTCTTAAATATCTGATGGAGATTTATTTGGTGTGTGCTAACATTTGTTACTTGGTGGTTGCAGTATTATAATGGTTTTAAATGGACGTTATTTGTATTTGACCCCAAAAGTATTTCTGACTTTGCCAAATTACATGTACTGGTGGTTTTTCTGTAAATATAGTAAACGAAGTGGTGTCTACTTTTTACCATTATGCAATAAAAATAAAAAAAAAAGTTCGGTGCAGATATATTCCTATGCCATTTGTAGTATTTTCCTTAAAACGGTACGTTATAGATTCATTTTCAATTAAAACTACTGCATAGATGCATTGTTCTTCTAAACCCCATGCAGAAAGCTAACCTGATGGCAGGCCCGGGGAGTTGCCAGATGTTCTGTAAAGAGACTCCACGCAGCCTAGAGCAGCAGCTTGCTGAGCACAGGTAAACAAATTCACCATGCTGCTTCTCTCATGCATTGTTTCTAAGCACCGTCTAGCACAGTTATCCAGTAGACATGCCATGGCTTAAACAGATTTCTGTGCCCCAAGGTTGCAGCAGAAGAGGATGTATCTTCAGAAGCAGTCCCAAATGCAGGCCTATTTCAATCAGCTGCACATAGTGGAGAGTCCCTATGCGCCCTGCCCACCAATCGGCCTCCGGAACTCTGTAGCAGTCCCTCAGGCCCAAGGCCCTTTATCGCATCAGCAGCAAACCGCACAGCCTTTTAGCAATCTGTTGGAACCTGGTTCAGACTCACTGGCCTATGACCCTATGAACCTGGCTCATTATCCCCACATGCAGGCCTCGACTTTGCACCCTGGCATCCCTGCTCAACTTCAGGGCCCACAGCCGTACAGCTACCCACAACATGAACCAATTCAGTGCCAGCCCGGTGAAATTCTGTGCCAGGAGCAGTATGACCATCCACTGGAGCCTGGGCAGCCACCTCCGCAGTTAGCAGTGGCAGGAACGCCAGCTCCAGTGCCTGGGTATGAAGGCCTCAAGTTGGCCGATACCATGGACAGTGAGATGATGGAGACTTTGGACGGCTTTGTGCTGGTGAACTAGTCCTTACTGGTTGCGAAGGGTACACAGTATAACCTTGAGACCGGTTTTAGGTTGACGGATGGGAGAACGGAGGAAGGGGATACAGGTACAGCAACTGACCAGAACTGTCAACGAGAAGCTTTGGGTCATGTTCTTTTCTGTTTTTCCACCCCAAGCTCCCTCCTTACTCTCCTGTGCCCGCGTTCTTCGCTGGGTTTCCAGAAGAAACACGGCTGAGGGGCGTCACTGGGGGTCCTCACATGAAAAGCTCTTTTCTCCTCCCAGGCTGATAGATAAATGGCCATGTCACGATGTCATGGACTTTTTTGTAGCGTGCCGCTAAGACATGCGCAGTGGACCCTGGATTAGAGCACAAGCCCATGCTATGTTTTGTGTCGACATAGGACAAATGCTTAGCATCTTTTTGTGGTATGGCTTTGAAAACAGTACTCGTTCAATTTGCACGCTCGTTAAGTGCAGTGTTAAAATACTTATGGCAATACTGAAGCAATAGAAATTCACACTGGGACTGGACAAAGCCATAACCAGGACATGGTCCATTTTAAGCTATGGCTCGGTGGGAACAATTCTTAAAACCACACAGCAAAAGCAGGGAATCCTTTAAGCTGAAGATGTCACCCTGTCCCAGGTCAGCCCCACTGTCAACACGTTGTTCGGCTTTCGGCTGTAGCATCGTTACTCCTTAGCAGAAACGGCAGAAACACCCCAAAGCCTATGCCAGCGATGTGGAATTATTAATTAATCACAATATTCTTACACTGTTGATTAGCAGGGAAGAGCTGTATTACACACGACCTCATCGACCTCTAGGTTTGTAAACCTACATTTCATAGTCATACATTTAACAGAACACACCTAATTACCATTGACACTAAATGCTATTTTCACCGTTTTGAATTATACAGGATTTAGAAACGATTAGTCACTTAACACTGGATCGTGGCCGATGACCTTGTTCACACAGAATGAAGAGAGTTTTTTTCAGCACTTAGTAAATCTACTTGAATGGGTATATGATTATAAATATCTGAGTTATAGGAGAGAGGGTGGCAAAGGCTGAGGCTTTGTTGCAAAGGCCAACAAAATACCAGAGCACTTTTTTCTGGAAGCAAAAGGATATGTAGCAAAAATTGGATGTAGCAGTCGGATGAAAACAACCTGCTCTGCTTGTTCTGTCAACTAAAACCAGAACAAGAGGCATCGATTCCTGCTCTCCCCAAGCAGCTCTGACCAAGAACGAGCGAGAAAACCACTCTGTGGCTGTTGTATGTGCTTTGTAGAAATTAGATATAGTTGGAAGTGCATTCAAGACATAAGAAATCATTTCTAGTGTGATCGTGTTCCGTGTGCCTTTTCTTTCCTCTGTTTAAATTAAGATCTTTTTTTATTATACTCCTGGTTTGATACACATACAGTATCTTAAGTAGACCCAGGTTTGAAAATGAAAAAAAAAAAAAAAAAAAAAAGGTACAAAACCAAAGTCGTCTTTGAAGTTTCCCTGTACAACCCCACTTATGGAGTTTGGAGCTTCTTGATTAGTTCTTAGCTAGTGCTCTTTGTCGATTGGTATATGCCATTGAGAAGTATTAATAGCAATATTTGTTATAAATAGTGATAAGAATCATGAATGTGTTGCCGGATCATAATCACACTTCCAGCTGCCAAACACCATCCTTTAGAAATCCAGTTTGACATTTACCCTCATTGATGTGACCACAATAAGCTAACTTGCTTTTGAGATTAAAAAAGGTTTATCAAACAGCATTGTGGGTTTTTTACATGCATGAGGAAAAACGGTGGATAAAATGTGTCTGCTTGTTCGAAACTCAGAAGGATCTCAGGAGGTTATATGCTGAGCAGTTTCTCTAATAAAATGGCTTTGGTAGGGAATTAAAGACGTTAAAACGTGAAGTACAGTCGGGTATCAAAAACGAAAAGAACGCTAACAATTACATATGATTGTTAGTAGAATCTACTACTGAAATGATGGTGTGGTACAAAGGTAAAGTAATTCTTACGTTAAACTGTTTTCTTCCCGTTTAAACCAAAGTGTTTTACGTATAACATAAAAATTATTGCAGTCGAATCCGGTTAAATCGGGCCACAAACAAGAACTACTGTTGCTTACGAACTTTGTTCATTAAAAAATACATTTGCAAACATGTTTGGAATCTACAACACAATGTATAGGTACTCAGCATGCAAAGCATAATACTGTAAAAACAAGTTCTTACTAAATTCCAGTCAACGTTTCAAGAACTTATCCAGTGTGATCTGACGCGTTCTCTTGACAGACTGCACTTGAACAAAATCAAGAAAGTGATGGGTGTGTTCACCTCCCACTGGTTTTGCTCTTGTCAAAACAACTTTTCGGATTTCCTTTGATAAAAGCATAAATTCTCCCGGAGATCTCAAAAATCCTCTCATAAATCGCTGACCCGCTTTGCAGTGGCTAAGTGGCGACTTGTGGCTTCTTTTTCTTATTTGCTTCTCGCGTTCTTTGGTCCAATTAAGCGGAATTTTGGTCCAAATAAGAAAATAACGTCACACGTATATAATAGGATTTGTTTCGGTACTTTGGGATTTGGTCCGAATAAGCGACTGGTCCCATTAACGGTGGTCCTATTAACCGGATTCGACTGTACTTTGCTTTGTGACAACATGTACATCTTTTCCGCAGCAGAGATTACTTATAACTAGTAATAACTGAGACAAGTTTGATGTTCCTAGGGCAGTGCTCTAAAGCATTAAGCTTTACTTAATAAAGGGTTAAACGGGAAGACATAAGCTTAACATAAAAATTATAGCTGACATTAAAGTTTCTGCTTAATAGCTAAACATTTTTTTTTCACCATTTTGGAATCAATAAACACAATCAAAAGTCCAAATGCAAAGCGATACCCAACACCTAATTTTACATTTATGCGCCCATGGGAGTTTCTAAATAAACAAAAGATAAGGCAAGACTTATTTCCAGGCTATAACACAGATAAGGCTTCTCAAAAGAAGTGAATAAAGGTTTTCGGTTAGGGTGCATGTGAAAGTGCTTCCTGAATGAGAAGCCAGTCGCATTTGCCCATATTCACATCCATGACCCTATGCCACAGGAACTGCAGCATTCTCAAGAGAAACCTCTCGAACTGAGACCCAGTACCAAAACAGCAGCACATACTGTATCAGTATCTAAATGACTGCCAACTAGGTTATGTCAGGAGAAAGACACTATGAGGTCCATACACTTCAGGTCCATCTTGAGAACCTTAAGTGGGGATTAAGTTCTAATCACATACAGTGGGGCCAAAAAGTATTTAGTCAGCCACTGACTGCAGGTTCTCCTACTTAGAAAGATGATAGAGGGCTGTAATTGTTATCATGGGTACAATTCAACTATGAAAGACAAAATGAGGGGGGAAAATCCAGGAAATCACATTGTAGGATTTTTATAGAATGTATTTGTAAATTATGGTGAAAAGTATTTGTTCAATAATACAATTTCTACTAAATACTTTGTAACAATGTTTGTTGGCAATGACAGGGGTTAAACGTTTCCTGTAAGTCTTTACCAGGTTTGCACACACTGTAGCTGCTATTTTGGACCATCTTCCATGCAGATCTCCTCTAGAGCAGTCATGTTTTGGGGCTGTCGCTGGGCAATACGGACTTTTAACTCCCTTCATAATTTTCTGTGGGGTTAAGATCTGGAGACTGTATTGAGTCGGTCTGTTATTTTCCACCATAATTTACAAATAAATTATTTAAAAATCCTACGTGATTTCCTGTGATTTTTTTCCTCATTTAGTCTCTCACAGTTGAAGTGTACCTATGATGGAAATTACAGACCTCTCATCTTTTTAAGTAGGAAAACTTGCACCACCAGTGGCTGACTAAATACTTTTGGGCCCACTGTATTTGATACTCTCAGTATTCTTTACCTCCTTTAGTTGCAGGAGGGTGCTAGTTTAGTTTACACTACAGGTGCTAATCTATGTTATACAAACAAAGGTTTCCGCCATAATGCTTGGGTCCATTTTTTTTTTCAAATGAGGTTGGGACTTAACATGGGTGTGCTGCAACAAATACAAGAACATTGTAATAATAAATGAAAAAAAGCACAAGAGTAACATTTTAACGGCACTTGGTGTTAAACTTAGTCAAGTTCACCTTTACATGACTATAGTTGCCCATTTTAAACAATGACTGAAATGGTTGTTGACCAAACGTTACTATAGTCACAAAAGCTGCCTGCAAATGAAGAGTAAATGCTTTAAAGTTACTGCTGAAAACATGAATGGACCACTGTCATCAGCACACACACACACACACACACACACACACACACACAATAGGACAGGCATGTATGCCATTTACATCTTGTTACAAATTCTTAGCAGAAAGTAATGCACACAAACATGAGTAACTTGCACAAAAATCCTACAGATGCTCCTACTGCTCAAATTGAAGAGAAGGTCACTATATACGTACCACTGTAGCTTAATAGAATACAACCTGAAAGTACAGGAAATATGTAAGCAGTATTAGGACAAAAACAGCTTCTAAGAAAGAAAAAAAAAAAAAAAAGTCTAATCTAATGGTGGCCTAAGACTTTTGCACGGTACTAAAGCTGTTTGAATTGCCTGGTTTGTGTTAATGAAGGACTATTAAAGTTTTCCTTCTGTCAATCAATTAAAGTACAAATACCTCGAGGTAACTAAATAACACTTTTGGCTATAAATAATCGTGCTCTTAATTTCAAAAGCATATATATTTTTTTAAGATTACCCAACAGATACTTGTGAAGAAATTGCCATTGTGAACAGTGATGATAGCGCGCATCAAACAGATTTTATCATACTGTGAATCTGCACATTGTGGCCAGCCATGCTGAGTTCGTTTAAGGACACCAGGAAACTGCCTGTACATGTCACAACTGGGGCTTAGACATTAAACAATTAACATTTTTCCTTTAGTAATGCAGCAATTCTAGGTACAACTGCTCAGCAATAGATAAGTGGAATGGGGTAGGGGTAAATATTATATTATATAAAAATATTCTTATGCTTTGAACTAAATCTTTTTGAAGACACGGAAAGAAAAGGAATGGAAAGGAAACAGGACACTGGATAGACATCATAGTCACAGTCTTTTAACACTACTGTAATAAGGGTATTATATAAGAAAACAGATATGGCTGAAAACAAGTGAAATGCTACCATATACACAGCATACCTAATACAAATATATGGAAATTCACAATACATTATACAAATGCATTAATCTACAGTTAACACCCCTGTGTAGGGGAAAGGCTTATGACCATAGCATGATAGACCTTTTGTTTAATGGAAGCAACACACACACACACCACCGACAAAGAATGAAGAGGTCTGTAATCTGTATAGTGGGTACAGTTCAATTATATAAAAAACTGTCTAAAAAAGCAGAAATGCATATTTAATTTATTGAAATACTTAATTAGCACTTTATTGCATACAAATTTTATCACCTACCAGCCAACAAGAATTCTGGCTCTCACAGACCTGTTAGTTGTTTTTTTTTTAAGAACAACTCCTATTCTGGACTCAATACATGTATTAATTGCACCCGTTTCAAATGATTACCTGTATAAAAGACACCTGTCCACAAATCACACTAACCTCTCGAACATGCCCAAGACCAAAGAACTTTAAGGACAACCTGAAGAGAGCTGACTGAGAGATGACTGTTAGTAACACATGCAAGGTTCCACTGCTCATGCCAGCAAATGTCCAGGCCTGTCTGAAGTTTGTCAGATGGCCAAAGAGGCATGGAAGAAGGTCATGTTTAGATGAAACCAAAAGTCTCCACTCGCCGTGTTTGAAGGAAGAAGGACGACTCCAAAAACAAAGTTCCAACTGTGAAGCATATGGGTGGAACATCATACTTCGGGGGTGCTTTTCTGCACAGGGGACAGGACGATGGCACAGTACTGTAAGAGTATTGAGGATGAATGGGTTCATATAATCACAAGGTTTTGGCCAATAACATCCTTCCCTCAGTAAGACCATTGAAGATGGGACGTGGCTGGGTTTTCCAGCGTGACAATGACCCGAAACACACAGCCAGGGCAACAAGGATTTCAGACCTCAACCTAATAGAAAATCTTTGGAGGAAGCCGAAACTCAATATTACCCAGGGACAGTCCCAAAATCTCAAAAGATCTGCATGAAGGAGTGGACCAAAATCCCTGCTGGAGTGTGTGCAAACTTGGTCAAGAACTACAGGAAACATCTGACCTCTAATTGCAAAACAAAGGTTTCTGGACCAAATATGAAGTTTTGTTTTTCTATTGCATTAAATATTTATTTCATGCAATCAAATGCTAATTAATTACTTTGAAATCATACCATGTACAGTAATTTTCTGGATTATTTTTAACGTTTCTGCCTCAGTTCATCTCAGACCTCTACATTCTTTGTAGGTAGGAAAACTTGCGAATACTAATCAAATATTATTTTCCCACTGTATAAACAAAACAGTGGGGGGAAATAAGTATAAGCAAGAATGTTGCACTTATTTTTAATCGAAAGAACACCAACTTAAGAGACAAAATTGTACAAAAGAAATCAAGAAAAATTAAGATTTTTTAAATAATTAATTTGCATTACAGACTTGACTCTCTCCACAAATTTTCTATGAGGTTGAGGTCTGGAGACTGGTTAGGCCACTCCAGGACCTTGAAATGCTTTTTAACGAAGCCACCACTCCGCTGCCCGAGCGTCGTGTTTTGGATCATTGTCATGCTGGAAGACCCAGTCACGTTCCATCTTCAATTCTCTCACTGATGCCCCAAATCATGATGTTTCCACCCCCATGCTTCACAGTAGGTATGGGGTTCTCAGGATGCAACTCAGGATTCCTCTTCCTCCAAACACGACGAGATTAGTTTTTTTTTTTACCAGAAATTTCTTTTTATTAGAAAGTTATTTTCAACTGACCACAAGATATTCTATCAATCCTCTTCTGGATTTGGACATGTACTGGCTTAAGCCTGGGGAAACGTCTGGCACTGCAGGATTTCAGTCCCTCTCCGTGTAGTGTGTTACTGATGGTAGCTTTTGTTACTTTGGTTCCAGCTCTCTACAGGTCATTCATCAGGTCCCTCCGTGTAGTTCTGGGATTTTTGCTCACCGTTCTTATGACCATTTCGACCCAAAAGGCTGAAGGATGATCTTGTGTTGGGCCCCAAATCGAGGGAGATTATCAATGGTCTTGTATGTCTTAAATTTTCTTACAGTTGCTCCCACGGTAGATTTATTCACACCAACCTGTCTATTGTAAATTCACTCTCCCCAGCCTGGTGCAGGTCTACAATTTTCTTCCTGGTGTCCTTCGACAGCTCTTTGGTTTTGGCCATGGTTGAGTTGGGAGTCTCACTGTTTGAGGCTGTGGACAGGTGTCTTTTATACAGATAACGAGGTCAAACAGTTGATATTAATACAGGCAACAAGTGACAGAAGAGCTTTTTAAAGAAGGTGGTACAGGTCCGTAAGGGCCCAAAAACTTGTTTGTTTTTGGGTGACCAAATACTTGTTTTCCACCATAATTTACAAATTCTTTAATAATCCTACAATTAACAACTAAATACTTTGTCCCACTGCATATATAGTAGTAATTTTTTGTGAGCAGTATATAAGTTAATTGATGACAAAAAAAAAAAAAAAAGTTCTGTTACAATAGGCACATATACTTACCCATTGCCATTCACAGCACGCCACAAACAAATAGATTTGCATAAACACAAACATGAGTAACTTACCCACAAATAAAGAAGTCTCTAAACAGGAGCTAATGAGCAAACAAGCACATAACTAAGGTTGTTAAACACACAGAACAGTGCAGAATTAATTGGCTGTTGGTGACCAACTGGACTGTGGTAGCCTAGCGGTTAAGGCACTGGACTCTGGACCTGAAGGCCCTGGGTTCAAATCCCACCTCTGCCAAGCTGCCACAGTTGGGTCCTTGAGCAAGGCCCTTAACTCACCATTGCTTGACTTGTAAGACTGTATAAGTTGTAAGTCGCTCTGGATAAGGGCGTCTGCTAAATGCTGTAAATTTATATTTATATATACACACAAGTTTTTTTTTTTGTTTTAAGACCTTGGTCATTGAAGTGAACCCATATTGATAACATCACTTCCTTATTTTAAACTTAAAGGCCAACTGTATAAACTTAATCTACACAAACAGCTAACAATAAAACATTTACTCCATATGAACATGATTAATAATTATCCCATCCAAAATACTAAATCACAGTCAATCACTTCCTACTACACTGCCATATCTAGCCTGCACCAAAGATCTGTCAAGTATCAGAACTATAAAACTATACTTTGATTGACAACCAAATGAAAAGATTTTAGCCCTGACGCCAAAGAGACGAATTAAAATACTAATAGTAATTAATCTATACTGCTAACAAAATAATAGGGGACACTTAAAAAAAACCCTATAATTGTGTTAGCAATGTGTAATCAAAACTATAAAATGGTATAATAATGTGAAAATAAAACTACAGACAAGTTTTATTTTAGCTGATCAGTTTGGCGACTGGCCTACACAACTGCCCAGTGTGACTTAGCAGTTAATTAGATGTGTAAGAATGGGAAATTCCCTCAACTGCACACTACAGTTGAGCAATCCTGACACCTACATGAAAAATAATCCTGAACTAAATGGATCAAACAGTGATATAACGACGAGCATTTCTAAACAATCAGTAAACTGAATCTGAGTACAAGTTCAACAGATCAAGTGTGACTATTAAAAGCACTAAGGCCATGGAAAACCAACAAAGAACACCTGGACAGTCCAAAGGTCCAAACCAAAGTGTTAAACATTGGGGGCAAAAGTTTAAACTGGATTCCCAGCACAACCATTAGACAATGCTTGAAAAAAATGATCTGAAACATCTGAAAACAAAATCGGCCACCGTAACTCACCCCAAGACTACAAAGTAAAAGACTAGATGAGAGCTGGGCCATGCTACACCATTAGCTCTCCCATTGTGCTTCTACACCAGTTGTATGTACAAATTCTGCATAACAAGCGGAATACATATCAAACTTTGACCCTCAAGAAGCTGCTGAAAGAAGAAGAGTCGTGAGATCAGTGAGAGACGTCTCAAGTATGTCCAGAGATGTGCAATCCAAGAGGGCAGATACAATCATTAGCTGTAAGGTGATCTGGGCATCATGACCGGACATCAATGTTTCAGTTTATATAGAATAACAGTTCTCTGATAAGTCTTGTGACGCAGAAGGGCTCCAGAGAAATTATTTAACAGTGTATAGTGAGTGCAGGCGCTTACTCAAAGGAATGGACAAGCCAAATCCATTTGAATGACTTTATTTCGTTCCAAAGTACAGTTGGGTAGTTTAAAATTGGTACTCATGACAGTAAACATGAACAAAAGGTTTCCCCCCAGGATCCGATGCTACGGTCGCGTAGACTGGGTGCGCTGTACAGTGCATGCTTTCCCCGGTACAAAAAAAAAAAAAGAAAAAAGGTTGTGGTCCATACTATACTTTAATCAAATTGCAAGGGTAATGAACAACATTTGATATCACTGCTGATTATCACTACTTATTTGCACTCTTATCCAATCAGTAAGCTCAGAAAAAAAAACATTCCCATCTTCCCACAGCTACATAGGAAGAAGCCGAGGCGTGTTTTTCCTCAGGCATTAAGAGATACTACATGCAACCGACATGCTTTTATGGCAAACCACTTTTTAAACTTAGAAACCAAAAATGCAACATAATAAATTTTAATTGGCACATCATTTACAATAATACAGCTGTTAAAAGGGGCACAAACCAGAAGTAAAATTAGACCAGGCAAACACAAACAATAAGAATTTGCTGTAAGAAATACATGGTCCCATTGGTCAGACAGGAAAAGAAAAAAAAAAAAAAACAACAACAACACGGGAATACCGCATGCTGAGAGCTAACAGTTTCACCGAAACAAACGAGTGGGCATTTCATGTCGGCTGCAGAATTTTTACCTTTAAAAACAACAGATCTTGAAAGCTGGCTTGTTCTGAGCGCTTAGTTTTTCCAATGCACACTGTATTTTAAGATTCTCCCTGAGCATAACATGAGGGAGAACTCGAAAATGAGATGTGCCTTTGTACTCCAGGTGAATAACCAACCCAGCATGCATTTCTTGTTTTAAATTGTGTCACTGCGCATTAGATTTTCATAGCGTGACAGCGGTGCACCCTTTTTTTTTTTTTCCATTTTTTTTTTTTTCAGTCGATGCCACTGAGAGGAAACAGGAGCTACACAGACGTTAATAGAGAACTATTTGAAACCACTAATAAATAGAAGGCAACAAATCTTGCTTTCCCACGTTTGTTGTTTTCTGGAAAACCCCCCGGAGAGATCAGGCTAGGGAGAGAACTGGGGAGAGAAAGAAGATAAGGTGTTGCTTTAAGAACGTTTCTTCCCGGTTTTATATTTTGCGGATTCACCCACCCTTCCACCCACTTCAAAGACACAGACCACATTTATTAAAACCTTCCCAGTATAATCTAATGAAGCTGACGAGCGCACGGTCCTTATGAAAACGGAAAGCAGATTTGAGTATTTCAATGCAACAACTAACTAATTAGTGTCACTGTTATTGACGGATAAACAACAATGCCATCGTCCCGACTCAGGACTATTAAGATCATGCTTCTGAAACAAAGATCTGTTCTGAAACGCTGAAGAAGAACCATTGAACCTTCAATGGAGGCCAGTAGATGTTGCCAGGTGTGCACCGAAACCAAGTGTGTGAGGCAAAGTGCAGTAATACAGATTTTCCCCCCAACTTCACAGATCGTTAAAATATTGAATATATTTTGTACGGTTTGAGGCACAGGTTCCTCTTTAAAATGCAGTATTCCTTACCCCATATTTGTTTAAGATCAATTACGTAGTGGTTATTTTATTACACTTATAATGTTATAAAGTAGAAAAGCATTGATAAATTTGATCAATAGTACATCATTTTGGTTACTGCAAGATTTCCAACCCTTCCCTCTTGCTTATAAGGCAGCTAAAAGTTCAATTATTAGTTAATATCAATTATTATATCAATAATCAATTATTATTAAAGTTCTGTTGTTGATGCACATGGTAGACTTGTTGTACCACCAGACATGCCACATATGTAGATACAGCATGGCATAAGGCAGTCGGTGCCATTAAAAAAGAGAGACTATAGTGTGTGAAATCACATACCACTTATAGCTTCCTGAGCAAAGTACTTGACATCTGCATCTTGGTCTGTGGTGAGCTTCTCCAACACTGGCTTCACCTCCGCCTGCAAGGTGCTGGAGAACAGAACACAGGGTATGACCGAGCTTGTCGGTGTGTTGACAAGATTTTTAAAAGGTTCAAGGATTTACCATCAACTTACTTGCTTTCTACAACTGGTCCGATCTTTTGGAGGCATTTGGCCACGTTGAAGCGCACGTTGGCAACCTGATCCCCAGACATCTTTAAGACAACTGGAAGCATGTGCTTGGTGGTGATCTCCTCCCCACACGCCTCAGAGAGGGCCTAACGAGCAAAAACGGAGAACAATTCATGATGGCCAAAAAAAAAAAGAGGACTTTATATCAAATGTTTTAAATCCAGAGCTGGAACTGAATCAACAATATTATTTACTCATTGCAGGATTTCTGGCCAATGTATACTATTGTGCAAAAGTCTTAGGTCACCGTTAGAACTATAACGTTCTATAACAAAAATAACATAATTGTCGATTTGGACACAAATTTCAAACTTTGATTCATCACTCAGTAATACTTATCACTGACCTATATTTAACTATAACATTAGACTTTCCATCAGTTCCCCTTCTGAAAAAGTGGTTTCATGGCTACTCCCTTTCCATTAAGGCTATTCCTGACAAAACTTTATACTGCATAAGGGCTTGCTAATTTTTTCCTGATTCTTTCCTTTTTTAAATACTGCTCACAAATTTCCTGATCGATTTTCTGATCGTGTTCTAGTAAAATGACTGAAAAATAAATTGATCTAATGTTGGCCTAAGACTGTACTGCATATAGAATTAGCAGTAGCCTGATACACTCTGCATAGACCATGTGTGCAACTATTTAGGCACAGTCAGTATCCATTTTACTACAAACAATTAGACAGAATGTAAGTGGCCCCTAACATAGCCACTGGCTCCAGCCTGGCCCCCACTTCAAAACAGGTTTCTGCTATTTTTTTACAACACGCATGTACACTTTAGTTAACTGCATCTCCAGTCAGTTTGAAATCTGATTTTTGCATCCTGTGTAAGATATTAAATCAAACACCACTGGCCCACCATACATATGGCCTAAATTTGCTGACACGCCAAACTCTACCTATAAAGGACTGCGGTGGCATAGTGGTTAAGGTACAGGACTATGGAACAGAAGATCCAGGGTTAAAATCCCACCTCTGCCAAGCTACCACTGTTGGGTCCCTGAGCAAGGCCCTTAACCCCAAATTGCTTGGATTGTAAGACTGAATTGTAAGTGGCTCTGGATAAAGATGTCTGCTAAATGATGGAAATGTAATAAAGCAATGAGTCTAATTGTGGCTATAGTAACGCTACTGTTTTACTACACACAAGCGCTGTGACTCATTTCAGGGGCTGCATTCTTTGGAGGCTGAATTTGAAGACCGATTGCATCACGGCATGCCTACGGCTCCTTCGTATTTGGCCAAGAAAAGTGCCCTTCTTTTCCATGGTAACGTAGGGTACAATGCATATGTATGCCATTCCTACATAATACAGATCCAAAGTTCATTTCCAGTGTTATAAAGTGACTGCACAGACTTATTCTATTGAAAACAGCATGTCTTATCTGGTCAACTTAATTTCATTTCTTAACAGAGTTGCTACAAAAGCAGTTTCCAGTTTCTCAAGAAATATGTCAGAAAATAAATGTAATGTTTAACAACAATGTGTTTAAATGATTACTTTGGAAAAAACTTTCAAATGCTATACAATACAGCGTTACACTCACTAATGCCACTTAATTTACTGTGCAAAAAAGAAGCCTTGGAACATCACACAGTGGAAATGTTTACTGTGGTCAGATGGAACAGTATTCTTGATCTGTGCTTTTTTCAAATGGACAGTTTTTCCGGACCAAAAACGAAAAGGACCATCCAGACTTATCAGCAAAGACTTATCTGTCATGGGTACGAGTTTGTGTCAGTGCCCCTAGAAAAGGTCATTTACACTTCAAAAGTACATACTGCCAGGCACATGGCTGCATTTTTCAACAAGACAACTCAAAACCAGGTGCTGGACATATTACAAAGGCATGACTGTGGAAGAAGTGGGTACTGATACTTGACTGGTCTGTCTGCAGTCCTGACATATCCCTAATAGAAAACGTGCGGAGAACTTTGAACCCAAGGTATTTCATATGCCTAGTTCCATACTGTCTGTAACAAAATAAAATGTCAAATTAAGCGCAAAAAAGCATCCTATTTAATGAGCTTTTTTCACATCGTCTCAGCTTCTTGTGATTTGGGGTTGTACTTCCAACACTTTTAAGAAGGTGGGAGCTTGTTTGTCTAAGAGTGAAATTATATTTAACGTCACTTATCGGCATCAGTGGCCGTCCATCGACACTCACAAGGTTAGATCCATACACAAGTTCATTCCAAGACCACACAAGTCAATGACAATTTAGAGACACCAATTCGCCAAACATGTCTTTGGACTGTGGGTGGAAACCCACGCAGACACAGGGAGGACATGTAGACTCCACACAAAAAGGACCCAGGTCGCTCCACCCTGGGATTGAACCCGGGACTTTCTTGTTGTGAGGCAGCGATGCTACCCACCGAGCCCCTGTGCTGCCCAACAGTGAAATTATACAGAACAGGACTTACATTGATGCAGAAGAGGGTGGTCATTCTGTGCAGGTAATTTGGATCATTGGCCATGGCTAGAACCTTGGGCACAATCGTGTTCTGGGCCCACTCTGCACCAAACTTCTCCACCAACTTCATCAGGTTACAGGTGGCAGCCTCTCGTATCGCATAGACTGAGAACACAACAGAACATAACATTATTACATGCAACTTTCAGCCAAAACAAGTGAACAAATAAGAATTAAATGGGAAAAACGCTTTATGAGACCAGGGTCACATTCATAAGGATTCTAAGAATCCTCTTCGAGAGCTCCTAACTGCTTAAAAACCTATTTAGGAGCATTCTATTACCTAGTTATCCTTCCACCCTTTTGTCCTCCTATTTCTATCAGGTTTGCACCTTAGGCGCTCCTTTAGGGGTTAAGATGTTTTAGGAACATATCTTTATTAGTAAATACTACTATTAGCTTGAGGGAAAATGTCCACAATTATAAAACTTTCCTTAGAATTTGAGCTACTATTTGAGGTCATTTCATACTGATTTTTAGCATAGTGGGACCTTCACAAGTCCAGTGTTCTTGTGTCTAAACACTTTGTGCTGTTTTCTTCTTTAATTTTTAACAGATTTTGTCATTTCCTTGTCATTGTTAACATGGTTAAAGAAAGAAAGAAAAAAAAAAGCTATAGTTTGTGTTTTAATAAAATGGTTACATAGCCTGAAGAATGATGGTAAAACCTTTACAGTGACTTTCAGCTATATTCCACCATACATTTTCTTTAATACGAATGTTATTTTTGTAATCAGTGTGTTTCTCGTTATAATCTTTTGTGATGTGCTGTTAGCAGAACTTCTGCCTGATAAATGACCTCTGATTGGTCAGCCTGATCTTAATGCATCCAAGCAAAACACACTGGACATGCTTCGCTGAAAAGAAACATAAAAACAGTTGCAGTCTGTCAGTTTAGCCCCCCCAAAAGAACTACTCATTCCACAAACCTCGATCTCACCACTCTATGAACTCAAATAACCTTTTCTCTCCCAGAACTAAGCTCAGCACCATGGGTGATCGTGCCTTTTGTTCCATCGCACCTAGTTTATGGAGTGCACTCCCTAACCAATTGACAGCACCACAAACAGCGAGTTAAAAAAGGCCTAAGAACATCTGTCTTTAGTAGAATGTATGATTCTTAATTAACTTGATTGGTTTTACTTGACTGGTTTTAGTTACAAATGTAAAGTGTGTTACAGATAATATCTATTGTTTCGTGGACTGGATTATTTCAAATCGCCAATAACTTGCTCAAAACACCCAAATAGAAGTACTTACGTATATAATCACATGAACACGCATTTATTAAGTCATTTTTGTGATATTGTATAGCTAAACGCCTCTCAGTTCCAGATCCCTGGATCGATTCTCAGTCCACACCCTGTATGGAGGCTGCATGTTCTCCCCATGGCCATGTTGCTTTCCCTCCCACATTCCATAGCATCCTACCAAAATGATTTTTTTTGGCAAAGATTTAATGCCATTTAATTGCCATGCAATATTTAATTGTTAGATATGTTTAGACATACAGGTGCATGTCCATACATTTGAATATCATAAAGGTAATTTATTTCAGTCATTCAATTGCAAAAGTGAAACGCATACATTTATATAGATTCATTACAAAGTGTTCTATTTCAAGTGTTTACTTTTAATGTTGATAATTGATAATCCCAGAAGTCTATCTTAGAAAATTTGAATATTATGTAAGAGCAATTTTAAAAATGTTTTTAATACAGAAATGTTGGCCTGCTGAAAAGTATGTATGGTAAATTCTTGGTCGGGCACGTTTGGAATGAATTACCCCATCAATGTGCCGTGGGATGGAGGTAATCAGTCCGTGGTGTTACGGAACACGAGGTTGCTTTGATTTCAGCTCGTCTGCATTGTTGGGTCTTGTGTTTCATCTTTCTCTTGCCAATACCCCATTGATTCTCTGTGAGGTTTAGGTCAGGCGAGTTTGCTGGCCAATCAAGCACAGTGATACTGTGGGTATTAAACCAGACATTTGTACTTTTGGCAGTGTGGACAGGTGCCAAGTCCTGCTGGCCTCCAAGCTAGTTGTCAGAGGAAAGCCCTCAAAATGCTCTCAAATTT
>JAVSBV010000049.1:5423422-5439276 GCA_033117975.1 Parotocinclus spilosoma
CTGTCTGTCTGTCTGATTCTCTCTCTCTCCTTCTGTCTGTCTGTCTGTCTCTCACTCTCTCTCTATCTCTCTCTCTCTTTCTCTCTCCTTCCTTCTGTCTGTCTGTCTGTCTGTCTCTCTCTCTCTCCCCCACCTCCCCTTCTGTCTGTCTGTCTCTCTCTCTCCTTCTGTCTGTCTGTCTCTCACTTTCTCTCTCTCTCTCTCTCACACACACACACACACACACTTTACATGGTGTGCAAAAAGTATAGACAATACCATTTTTTTCATCATCATTTGGTAGATACTTCGCTAATGAGCCGTTTGCAGACCTGCACCGCGTAGAGGGTCTGCGTGGTGTGTTCGTGGCCACGCTTATCAATGGTTCTCTAAGTGAAGACAACATGCGCTCAGTGATCACCTTTGATAAAGGAGGCACCTGGGAGCTGCTGCAGCCGCCCACTGCTGACAGCCTCGGAGGCTCCATCGACTGCCAGGTAAAACCTGCCTGACCTTGTTCCTCAAAGTGAGCTTATAAAACAACCACACTTACTCAAATAAGCCTTGTTTAAGTTAGCCAACTGTTCACTTGCTGTTCCACTTATAAAATCTAGGTGCAATCCGTTCCCACTTATTCATGCCAGGATTTCATAATTGCAGAATTTTTCCCCCTGCTGAACAGGAATTACTCACAAGTCTTTATAATAAATATAGTTATTATGAGGAAAGGAAACACCTCTAGTGTTAATAAAGCTAAAGAGGCAGTCTGGCAGAAAGGTGCTGACAGATTAAATGCGCAAGTGCGTTATAATTTAAGTCATTCCAACATTGTTATAAGTTCTAAACATAGTTTAATGCATGTCTGCCCAGCTGCACCACTAACAGAACATTTTAATTTGTTTTCTAATGTTTAAGCATTTTAAAATATGAATTGCAGTCTGCTGTATTTTCATACAAAATCTTGTATTGAACTTAGAGGTCATATTGAGCCAAAAATATACTTTGGTGAAAGTGATAACTTTACTCAGTTATGAATTATACTCAGTTACAAAGCATTTAATGCTGTATTTTTGGTGTCGTTCTTCCTGGCAGTCTACCTGGCAGTCATGGCCCAAAATAATACATCAACATATCTACAACTTTTTACATTGATGTGAATTTGTTTGTTTCCTTGTTTTTGGAAATGTAATAAAAATCACATTTTAGGAAATACAAACTGCTAATCATCTAAAACTATTAAGTACAGTACTCTTGTTGTGTTATTCCAGTGTAATGGGATACACCCTGAGCTATTTATTAGATAGTACTGAAGTGGAATGATTGTCCAGGACACCGTTTCAAGCCGGCCATTATATAACTTCATGTGGCTAGGCCAATAGAATTGGTGAAATTTAGGTAAACCTCAGCTTTAGCCTTAGCCTGGGAGGGTACAGGTATGTCCAAATGCACATGTTTCCATAGTAACAGGGCTTAAGCCTCTTTTGTCTCAAAAGGAGAGAGGATTATTGCGTTAGCTCGCTTTGAGGAATTACTTCTGATCTAAACACAAACAGTGGCATGGTTTAATTACAACACCAGAATGATCCGAACTCTTGATCTGACAAACAAACCCAGCTTGATCTGATAAAAACCAGTTTGATCCAAACACATGAACCTGATTTAAATACTCTGGCCTTATCAAAACACACACACACACACACACACACACACACACACACACACACACACACACCAGTATGATTTAAACACAAACACCAAGCTGATCAAAACCTGATTTAAGCACCAACATGATTCACACATCAATCTAAATCAAAACAAAATCATCCACATGATCTATATATAAACATCAGCCTGATCCAAACGAAAACCCTCCTGATTTAAATAAAACACTGAACTTATCTAAACCCCTGGCATAAACACAAATCTGACATGTCTGGAGCCATTTTGGTGAGATTCCCAGCCCAAAGTTGGAGGAGGTAGAGGAAGTGG
Source organism: Parotocinclus spilosoma (assembly GCA_033117975.1). NCBI lineage: Eukaryota > Metazoa > Chordata > Actinopteri > Siluriformes > Loricariidae > Parotocinclus > Parotocinclus spilosoma. Next base: position 5,425,391 of record JAVSBV010000049.1, read on the forward strand.
TTATGCATTTGTTTGTTTATTCTCTGGCCTACAGACCCAGTTCATGTCTGTAAGGGAATATTAAGAACTGTGTATTTTTTATTGGAGACAATGAAGATATTAGGCATATTAGGCAGGACCAGGCATACATGGTCCATATATTTGTACTTCCATAGTTTGTGCTGATGTTCAGAATGTTTTTTGGTATGAAATACAGAAGTTGGAATATTAAAAACAGAAATAAAGTTCTGTGCAGTGTGTAAATCTGTGAGGATGTTTGCTGCGTTGCTTTACCATATTTATATAACCACTTAATGGAAACACAAAATTATTAGAAATGTCATCTGCTGTTACTAATAGGAATGAACAGTTTATATGATTTATATTCAGTATGAAGGGTTTCCTGCACCCGTTGGCTAATCAACTAATCTTCCATAAGGCCCAACAATTCCATTGCCCATTGCAAAGCAAACATCTTTGAAACCAAACAGTTCTTGGGACTAATTTGGGAAGAACTACCCCTGTGGAGCACCCCAGAAAACTATGTTCATTCCACTGCCTATTTTTTGGTTTACATCCGGATAACCATTAGGAGAGCGGTGTGACACTGAAGTGATGTAAGCCATGTAAATTTGACTAAGATGACTCAAAAATGTGTTGTACTTCCTCCGTCATATATAGACTCAGTAAAGTCTGCACTTGCACAAAATGGTGGTTGCCTACAACAAAGATCTGGACCAATCACTATAAACTTGTGTCACTATGTCTGGACTAATCACTGCATATTTCCGTTTACTTGGGGTTCTTCTGTGTTGAGAAAAGTACAGTGAGTACAGAGTACAGTGAGTACAGTGGAGACTTAATAGCCTCCTGATCTTAACACAAACAACTGCCATGGTTTAATCACAACACCAGAATGATCCAAACTTCTGATCTGATAAAACAAGTCTGATCCAAACACATGAACCTTATTTTAATACTCTGGCCTTATCAAAACACACACACACGCACGCACGCACGCACGCACACACGCACACACACAACAGTATTATTTAAACACCAACCTGATTTACATACCAATCTAAATCAAAACACAATCATCCACATGAACTGTACAACAATTCATAGTTATATACAATTGTTCCCAAAAATACTTTCTCCAGCAGTTCTAAGAACTACAAAAAAGGTTCCTTAGGCACTAGTATGCTTTCCTAAAATACAAAAGAAATTCTGAAATCTACTCTGAAGAATAAACATGAAACAGTAAACGTAAAAAATAACTGTCATGAAGTGAAATGATATTAACTGTAAAGGGATAACAGAAAGCTCAAAGTGAGAACAATCATGAAAGAAAACTTCAAAAGAGGAAAGAAAACTAAAAATCCAAGTGTGTAAGATTGTGGTCCAAATGCCATTTTATTGTATAAAGTTTAAGAAATATACTTTGCTTTAGGTCAGCCTCCTCGCAACTGCCATTTCCTGGTTTAATCCCCACTGTGGGACACTTAATACTATAACTCTGTATTGTTTATAAATTATTATTATTATGATAATATCATTCATAATTAGTTAAACAAAAATGATGGACACTTGCTTGACACTTTCTCCAGCATCCCTTTTCGAGCAAGGACTATTTTTGCTCTGTAGTTTCATCCAAAATCTTCTACCACATGCCTGCTGTCTTTACAATATGCTGTGGTTCAGACATTCTGTGCATGTTAGTATGACTAATAAGGCCCATGTGGAGTGAAAATTTGAATACAAAATGAGCGTTCATGATTATAAGAATCCATCTTACATTAGCTTACATGCACACACTCACACTGTAACGCTTTTAGAGACACCTATTGACCTAATACATGTGGAAAGGAACTGAAAACCAACCGTGAGACTGGTAGAGCAAACAAAGTCTAAAAAGGCAGCGTCTGGACTGGGAATAAAAACCTGTTAACATGGATATAATGCAAATTATTTGTATTAAAATCGTACATTGTTATAAGAACTTCCAAAGAACATAAGTGGGTCATGTTAAAAAGACGCATAAATAAAAAGATGCCATTTTTCATGTGACTGGATTAAGCATGTTTGATAACTGCCTTTTACATCTTTCCCTTACAGCTCTCTAAAGGTTGCTCTCTGCACTTGGCTCAGCGCTGGAGCCAGCTGTTGAACATTCAGCTTCGCAGGATGCCCATTCTGTCCAAAGAGTCTGCACCTGGCCTAATCATGGCAACAGGTATGGCATGTGACCAGTTCACAGTTTGTGTGTCCTGTGCAGTCGTGGTGTTTTTTACTCCCTATCCTTAGCAAGCATACGAGAACTCATACGGAGGCAGCTGCATGTGTGTCTGTGTGCACCCGGGCTAATCTAAAGCCCTTACCCAACCCATAATAAACACTTCATGCAGTGTGTAATGATGGGGCTCAGATGCCGGTTGACAACGGATCATAGTTGCTCGTGTTTCTCGATTTCAGCCCTGCTGGAAAACATTGATTTTCTCCCCTGCTAGTGTCTGAAGGAAGCACACATACTCATTTGTTCCTTTTGTCCCTGTCCATTAGTAGACGGCAGCTGGGCTTTTAATTAAATGATTATTAGATAATGGGCAGTGTGGCATAAGCAGAAAGTCAGGCTTGTGAAGATGTCTGCCCACTTTGGGCACTATGGCTTAGGCACAGATGCTGTAATTATCGCTATTCCAGCTGCTGGCTGATTAACATGTTTTCCTATGGTATCAGCCAGCAGTGGTGAAATCTCAGCAATTCGGTGCTGAATTGCATTCATTTATGTAACGTGTGAACCGTTACAGTGTTATGTGCTAGCTCATTGGACTGGGCCACATAAAAAACTGGTGCGTTATGAACAGATATTATGAAATGATATTTTTGAGATATTGACAAATGAACCACAACAGGCTTATTTAGCACAGAACACGCTGAATCTGTTGTTGCTCACAGAAACGAGTAACTGACTAGACGTTGAATTTTAGATACAATTTTTGATGGCCCCCAACGTCCTGCCCGTCCTGAATGATATGCACCCCGGCTTGGCTTACTCGCGCCACACCTGCGTCCGAGCTCACGCTCGCCTTCTGGCGCTTTGGTGCCTTTCGGATCTGTTCGCGTTCGCGCTCTGCACACACACAAGTTCATGCTCATTTTCTGGTCGTTTCAGGCCGTTCGGACTACCTCCGTGCCTCGCCATTTAGGAGACGTCCCAAATCGTCCCAAATAAATGTGAGGAGTAAATAACTAAACGATTTTAAAAGGAACAAATTGTTATGTCTGTGACTGTCAGAGCATTTCCTAAACAACAAAGATGACCCTAGAAGGGACAAATCACAAACCAGAGGCAGGGTAGCTGGCCAAGGCTCTTATATGTGCAAAGCAGCGAATTCTATCCTGACTGCTCTGCTACAAGTCAGAAAAATGCCTAATGCTGGTAACAGGAGGAATGTGTTATAGCTGGAGATACACCGATCGCTCGGCTAGCGAACCCGTCGATGAGTCTTATATAACTGACTCTGTCCTGGTCATAGATTACACTTGTGCCCCACATGACAGTGCTACAAAAACAGTCACACATGAAAAACACACTGCTTTGACTAACGTTAAGTCATGCATCCTGTTTAAACAAAGTTCCACCCTTAAACTGTGTTTGTTAATTTGACAGACCGGTGCTGACATGCTGATCATGAAGTCGTGTTAAATTTCAGTTGTGCTACTTTAAGTGCACTTAAGAGTCTCTTCTTATAAAGCACAGTATTAGTGAGGGACCAGTGATACAGGTCTTATTTGGGTTACAGTCATGCTCTGTACATTAAGTTCATACTCTTTGCAGTATAAGTGATGAAAATAATAAGCAGAAGAACAACTCCAAAAACACTCGGAATAATCATAAAAATGATCAAAAGAGCATCCCCTCACTGAATATATGGGATTTGTCAGAGCTAAAGCTAACCCTGCTGAGAGTGCAGAGCAAGACACAAGCCAGCATCTGCTGCTATCTTTCTGTTTAACGGGAGAGGCTTCCATTAAAAGAAAAGTTGAACAGAAATTACCTGTATGCAATCATTTATAATTCTTGGCCAGAAAAAAATGGAATTAGCCAAGACAATAACAAGTTTTTGCATCTCTAGTTATAACACCAAGTGCAGCAACCCCTGTTAAGTAAGGGGCTGCCTAGATGCAGACTGGTCAGACCACTCACCATACTGTCCCCGTTCATTGGCAAAATCACCTAGAATGGACACACAAGAGTCACAGCTGGATCTTGGAGTCGTGGAAGAAGGACATCTGTTCTGATGAGTCCTGTGTTCTTTTGTGTGAAGTGATGGCACCAGGATGTACTGTGGAAGAGGACAAGCCGGGGGAGTTAATGAGACGCTCTGGGTACTGTTCTGCTTGTGACTTGGTGTAATATGCATTAAAATGTTGGCACCATACCAAATATGGTACAGCTGTCCCATTTAGTTTTGTTCTGTTTAGTTCCGTAGCATGTGGCTTGGGATGAATCCTGTTTCAGTTATCTTCCATGCTTTCCTCCACCATCCTAAAGAGTTCTCACCCTAATAAACCTCCACTGCATGTATGTTTCAGTCCTGCTATACTCAACAACCCTGTAGTATTGTGAACATGTCTTCAAATGTTGTATATTGTAAAAGTGATAAATTAATGCAGAAATGCCCAAAGCCAGATAAGCTGTTGTGATTCTCCTTCAGAGCATGAAAACATCAGAGCTGCAGTGTGTATTTGAGCGAGACCGTCCTGGAGGGCTCTTTTAAGATAGCGACAGATTGTATCACTTTCAGGTGGTGAATAAAGTGAAGACGTGGATGGTACCCTTGTCTGATGATCAGTCAGGCAGAGATTGTGGCTGGAAGCTAGGAGGAACAGTGTTGGTAGCAAATATGGTATACACTAAATGGACAAAGTATTGGGATACAGCACGGGATTAATGGGTTTCATTCAGCCCTAATGCCACAGGTCAAAAATCAATCACCTGGCTGAAAGAACAGCCTGTTCTAAAGGGAGCACTGAATTTGTGCATGGTACTGTAATAGGATGCAACAAGTCAGCTCAAGAAATATCTTTCCTCTTAGATATTCTGTTAGTGGTATTACCAAAATATGGAAGTGTTTAGGAACCACAGCTCCTCAGAATGAAAGTGGCAGACCACACAAGTACATAATAAAATGCTGCTGTGCCTAAAAGTGCTAGTGCTAGTGCATAATAGTTCCAAACCCCCCCTGGCATTAACATCAGCACAAAAACTGTGCACCAGGAACTCCATGACATGAGTTTCCATCGCCGATTAGCTGCATGCAAGCCTTACATCACCAAGCACAATGCACATTGTTGGAAAGAGTGGTGTTAAACACACTGACTCTGGATTTTGGAGCACTGGAATCATATTCTGTGAAGTGACAAGTCATGCCTTTTTATCTGGCAGCCTGAATTCACATGTCTGGGTTTTAATAATGCCAGGAGAACGTTATCTGCCTGACTGCATTGTAAAAACTGTAAAGTTTGGTTAAAGAGAGATAATGCTATGGGGTTGGGTTTCATGGGCTGGCCTAGATGCCTTACTTCCAGGGAAGGAAAATATTAATGTTTCAGCATACCCAGACATTTTGGACAACTTTGTAGTACCATTTTGGGGAAGGATCTTTTTTTTTGTTCCAGTCCACAACTGAGGTACATCAATGTTTGGTTGGGTGAGTTTGGATGGAAGAACATGACCGACCCGCACAGAGCATCTTTGGGATTTACTAGAACAGAGATTGTGAGCCAGGCTCTCTCGTGCAGTCTCAGTGTCTGATCTCACAAACGGTCTTATGCATGAAAATATTGTAGAAAGCCTTCCTGCAAAGAGTGGAAGCTGTTATGGGTGCAAAAGGAGGACCTAACAATACATATATAGAGACAGAGAGAGATCTCACTTCCTGTGAAGCTGGCACTTGTGCTGACTTTTGTATGTGTTGTGGGTAAACACCTGATCCTACAGATCAAGGCTTTGAAACTTCAGCAGCAATGCGGTTACTGAATGGTCTTTCTCTCTTTTTCATGTTTGCTTCCTTCAGGATCTGTGGGAAAGAACCTGGCCAACAAGCCCAACGTCTACGTGTCGAGCAGTGCTGGAGCCAGGTGGAGAGAGGTACACATACACTCACTGCTTGTCCCTACGAAAATTACCGCCTCAACTTCTGGATGATGCATTTTAATGATGGTCTAACAAGTCTAATGCTGACCTCACTTTAGGCTTTGGCTGGTCCTTACTTCTATACCTGGGGGGATCATGGAGGCATCCTGATGGCTATTTCTCAGGGAGGCTCCACCAGAACACTCAAGTGAGTCACTGTTCAGATCAGCAGTGACATCATACGGTTTTCCCTCCATGTCTATTGGTGCCAGATCTGCAGATTCAACAAAGCACAAAGTTGCACAAAGTTTCCTTTGTCATGTACTGAGTGCTACTTTTAATAGGCCTACCCTGCTGAGAAGAAGCTGCTTGGAGCAGCATTTAAACTATGCTGTTGGTGAAGTGGCTTTTTTAGTGACACCGTCCAAAACAGTTTTCACCCACATGATGCCGTTCTAGAGTGCGCTTTTTCCCATTTCCCAGATGAAACACACCACATGAATAATGAACTGACTGGCACCACATATGCTCTAGCCTCCTGCAATTTCACAGATCGGTACCCTCTCTACGGGACTCATTTGAACATTGTTCACCCTGCATCTTGTTCAGATTTTTCGTCTTGTGAATATGCCCTAAACAATACAGTATGGCAAGTATTTACATAGAATTTGCATCGCATTAGATCTCATTAGTAATTTAGACATGATTTAAAATATACTGGAGGGTGGGATATGGAAATACTATAACATTTTATACAATGAGCTTGAGCATGTAGGGCTGACTGTACCATAATTATGACTATTTGAAACAAATATTACTTAATGTATCAGAATAGTGGTGCTTTAATGGTGCCCCATTACTCTGACTTAACTGACACTGCAGCGTAACTGGTTATCCAATGACAAGAGGCTTTACTGCTGTAAGAAACGTAACATTATGGGTAAAATGTCTTGCTCAGGTACCCAGCTGTGGGATTTAAAACCTGGACCTGGATCTTAACTGCTAAGCCTCCACAGCCCAAAACAAGCTTTAAAATATTGTATACTGATACATAACTGTAGCTTTTTTGGCTGGAAATGAGTAGCAACACAGCCATTTCATTTATTCATTCATTTTCTGTACCTGCTTCATCCAGTTGAGGGCCTGTCTGGCAAAGCAAAATCCCAACCTGGACAGGGCACCAGTCCATGACAGTGATATGTTGTCTGCATTTGTTGTTTGGTTGTTTTAAGCTAGGCAATGCATGCTCAAATGATAATAAATCTGTAGGAAATAGAATGGCATTAAGATACATAAATGATAGAGACAGAATAACAACAGATGCGCAGTGCAAACAGTCCAGCTGAGGCCTTGCTCAGATTACTGAGCCAATATAAAGATGTAAACCAAACTCACTACCTGTGCCACAGGTTCAGCACCAACGAGGGCGAAACGTGGAGCGAATTCCAGTTTTCCCAGCAGGAAGTCTATGTGTACCAGTTGCTGACTGAGCCAGGTGAGAAGAGCACCGTCTTCACCATCTTCGGTTCCTATGCTGACCAGAAGCACAGCTGGCTCATCCTGCAGGTCAACGCCAGTGATGTGCTCGGTGAGACCTCCTTCAGTTAGATCATACATACACCCAAAACCATCACCGCTTCTGCTTTTACCTTAAGTGCATGAGATCCAACAAACCCTGAATTATTCATACCTGTTATGGGATTGAGTTTTATTGTTACCAGTGGCAACAACAACACACATCAGACACCACATCCCAAATTGATTTATTTTTACTTATTCATTTATTCATTATGGTAAATTAAGCAAAGCATAAATAAAGGGTCTTTATCATACAGTGAGGGTCCAAACATCTGAGTGAACTTGCTTGTGGTTTTCCAGTCTTCTCAAAATTAGTACAAAACATTTAATTACAATTATATAATCAGTACAGGCAGACACCATTTAACCTTGACATTTGGTCACCGACCAGACATCACCATATTCACATAATGGTTAATATAATTTGCATAATATAATAAAGTATTTTATTTAAGACAATATGAAAATGTTTAATACAGCACTGTACTGTACAATAAAGCCATTCTTATCTTTTGTAAAACTCTCTCATTCTCATTTCTATTAGCAGGTGTCGCAAGTGTTCACTTGTGCTAGGTTTCTGTCATTCAGATGTAACCAGACCATGAATAAGCTATATGTAAGACATTATATATAACATTATAGCTATATATAAAACATATTACCTTGAATGTTACAATGAACGGATGTTGAAAGGATGGATGTTAAACGGCACATACCTTTTTATACATTTTTGTGAAAGCTGCATCTTTGGAGAAAAAAATGATAAAGATTAAGTCATGGCTTTTGGCCTCTATTGTATGTAAGGGCAGTGGTATAGATATAAGATTTATGTTTCTGTTTAGGCGTCCCATGCTCTGATGGTGATTATAAACCATGGTCTCCATCCGACGAGCGTGGAAGCAGCTGCGTTCTAGGCCGTGAGCTGCTTTTCAAGCGCCGATCACCACATGCCACCTGCTTTAATGGTGAGGACTTTGACCGACCAGTCAGCCTGTCGACCTGTGCCTGCACGCGCCAAGACTACGAATGGTAAGAGTATAAATAACATTGTCTTCTATAAATTTCCATCTGATTGTTAATAAATCCTAAATAGTAATAATAAAAATAAAATTGTATGTATTATTGCCTGTCCAGTTATTTATGGACACCACAAGGACAAAAATAACAACAAATAAAGTCTAGTATAGATAGTATTTATCTGATAGTATATAAAAGACAAACAAGATCTGTGCAGCATGGGAAGGTTAAGGGTTCATATCTCACTTGTGCCAAGCTGCAATTGTTGGGTTTTTAAGCAAGATTCTTAATACACAATTGCTTGGATTGGTAAGACATTGCCAGTCCATCCACCTGAACAGGTAATACACTCATGGTAGGCAACCCATAGCAAAGATTAAAATGTCCTCTGCTGTTTCACACTGAGTTTAATATAATATTTACTGTAACAACCCAAAGTGTGGCTTCTTTTTACTGACAAGATGGCAGTGAAAGGTGCAGGTAGGGGCAAAATGGCATTAAGAGACTGTGTTAATGTTATGTGCTATGTTACACTAATGCATAAAAAAATAACATATTAGGGCTGTAAGGTAATGAAGGCCATGACATTATTTTGCTCAATATTTAAACAGTAATTCAAGAGAACACAGCATTGCATTCTGCATTGTTTACATATATTACATTATATACACACATATATATATATACATACCCGGGCTTGTGACCGGTGTGCAGCTGTTTCAAGTTACACGGCTGGGGTGTTTTGCATACACAAGTCAATGACAATTTGGAGATGCCAATTAACCTAACACGCATGTCTTTGGACTGTTGGAGGAAACCGGAGTCCCCAGAGTAAATCCACGCAGACACAAGGAAGAACATGCAAACTCCACACAGAAAGGGCCCAAGCCGCTCTACCCTGGGATTAAACCCGGGACCTTCTTGTTGTAAGGCAAGCGGTGCTCCCCACCGAGCCACCGTGCTGCCCATATATATTATATTATATATATGTATTATTATATTACATTATATACATATATTATTTACAATATAGCTAAGAGGCTATATTGACATGGATAACCAGTAAGTAAAACAGTAAGACCAACAGAAGTCAAGGCTGGCTGGTGACAAGATTTGTTTATATAGCATTTTTTAAGCTGATGAAATATAGATTTTTGTAGCTGCATCGTTCAGCAGTATCACAGTACAGTGTAAATAATCAATTAAAGATTGTGCTCATGATTAAAACATGATTAATGCTGCAGATTTACCCCTTATTTAATGACTGTCTAACAACAACAATCCAGCAGCCACAGCATCTATTTACTGAACAAAGGCAAAGTGTAGAAGTTTATTTATTCTAAAGAACCAATGGATAATTAGAGTGCACATGTCAAAATCACAACAAGCTCTAATGATTCAGAGAAAAATTAGAAATGAATTACATTAATTAATTGGATTAAGTCACGTTCACTCAGTTCATAGAAACCGTGGAGTTTAATAACTGAAGAAATAGCTTAAGAAATACCTGAAGAACTGTCCTCAAAATGCATTAAACTTTAGACGTGTTAATGTTCTCTCTTCCTCTTTCAGTGATTATGGCTTCAAATTAAGCGAGGACCTCTCTCTCCAAGTGTGTGTGCCTGACCCGGAGTTTTCTGGCAACTTGTACGCCCCTCCTGTACCCTGCCCGGTTGGCACGACTTACCGCCGCAGCAAAGGGTAGGAGTCGAGTTATAAATCTTGTATAAATCTAATGAAATGTCATACAAACTGTTTTAATACGTTCAAGTTGCTACAATGCCACCACCTAGTTTTCAAACGTAGGAAACTTAGTGTTGAGGAATAATTGTTTTTACTCACTGAGCATGTTCATAACTGCTTTTTTGACTCTTCACTGTGGTTCTCTCTTGATGCAGATATAGGAAGGTGCCTGGAGATAGCTGCAGTGGTGGAGACGTAGAGGCCAGGCTGGATGGAGAAATGCTGCCTTGTCCAGTTGGAGGTCAGATATATTATAATAATAATAAGAGCAGTAGGGACACTGAGCACATTCGAATGATTTACCAAAAATATCTATCCATCCATTCATTATCTACTGCTTAATTCACATGGGGTTGTGGGCCAGCCCATGCCCACCCAGCAACTCTGGCCGCATGGGCAGGAACAATGGGGTGCCAATCCATCGTAGGGCACACACGCATAGTCACGCACACAAGGGCCACCTTAGAGATAACAAATAACTTAATATGCATGTCTTTGGACTGTGGGAGGAAACCGTAGTAACCAGAGTAAACCCATGCATACACATGGAGGACATGCAGACTCCACACAGAAAGGACCCAGGCCGCTCCATCCTGGCATTGAACACTAAACCTTCTAAAGCCACTGTGCTGCCCACCAAACATATGTATATTTTTTTACAATAAACAAATAACAAGTAAAGACAATTTAAATAACACGATAGTAAGATGGAATTGACCTGACTAAAAGGTGCATTTATTCATTTCTAATTTAAATAATATTTAAGGCATAGACAGTCCCTTCTGTGCTCGCATTTTGACCACGCTCTCGGTCTTTATTAAAGGTACTATTGAATCTGTGCAGAGTACAAGCCTTGGTTGTTTTTAGGTCATCAAATTCCTTTCTTCTATTTTAGTACATCTCTATTACATTAACAATGAGAGGAACTGCCTGTACTGTGCAGTGACACCATGGACCCCTAGGGGCTTGTGAACTCTACTTCTAAAAGAATGAGTCTTAGCCTTTGTATTATTTTAGATCTACAGTACTGTACAACAGTTTTAGGCCATCGTTATATTATATTGTTTTAGCAATGGTATAATGATCCGATGTATTTATTTTTCAGTCTCTTTATTACAATACAAACTACAGGAAATGTTTACGCAGAATTATAAAACAGCTTCTTTAGGCTACAGTGGCAAGTATTAAGCGTGACCTCCCCTTACACTTGAGGAAGAGCAGCATCTGGCAGCATGATCAGGATCAAGGAAATTAACCCCTTTAAAGTCCCAAGAAGTTTGATTATGGAATGATCTATTTTGGAAGGGTAGCAGCCAAGAAACCTCTTACTCAGAAGGGGAACAGGGTAAAAATGCCAAGATATGCTAAAGCTCCCAAAGATAGGAATAGGTGGAAAAGAGTATTATGGAGTAGTCTTCAAGGTTAAAATATGTTATATATGCTTATTATACCATAGCAAAAACAGCATAACTAATAATGGCCTAAGACTTTTGCACAGCACTGTATATATCATTCAAATTCAAATTTATTTATATAGTGCTTTTTACAGTAAGGCATTGTCACAAAGCAGCTTTACAGTCTTATATTATCTTAAAAGGCCAATCCCAAATTGAGCAAGCCTAGGGCGACAGTGGCAAGGAAAAACTCCCTGAAAGTAGAAGGAAGAAACCATGGGAGGACCAAGATTCAAAATGGGACTTAATTAATTAGTTAATTAAGTAAATACTTAAATGTATATTAAAGTAATAGTAAAATTAAGTAAATAATATAATTTAAATTAATAATAATATTTAAGTAAGTAATAAAATAAGCAACAAAATAGATAGACACCACAGATGATTATTAAGTCAGTGCAGTTGCTATCTAACAAATAATTAGATAATATGAAGTTGAATCCCCCCCAATCTTCGGTCACATCACAGGAAGAAAGGATCCTTCAGTTCCAAGCTCCAGACGCTTCCGATTCAATTACGCTAATGTCAAAGGTGAACAATCTCATGTCACGGACAAGAAGCTCTATGTACGGAATCGTACACTTTTGAATCCGCCACTCATTTTACGTCGCTCACACTCAGTTACATAAACACGGTCAGCTCTGAAACTCTCTTCCCCCGATACTGGGCCGGCCTTCCCAAGCATTTACCATCCCTCCCGCCTTCACGCCGCTTGCCCACCCGATCCTTTTCCAACTTTAGCGCCGTTCAAGACGGTACAGTGCGGCGCTGGTAACAAAGAAAGGCTTCCCCAGTCATTAATCATCATGACAAGCCTTTTGTTGTCAGTTAGCAGCTGTGCGTGGAAGAACATTACTCTTCTATTCTGGCCTGCGGTGCCGAGCCGGCCCACGCCGTAGCCCTTTTAATGAGGAATCGGAAACGGGAGCGTCCAACTCCTGCTCTTCTATCAACTGGTAATTGAACTCCCAGCTGTTGAAAAAAAAGGACTGCTTCTGTGCTCCTTTTTTGGCAGATGTGGTTACCTGGAGCGAATCCAACAAATGTCTTGGTAGTAGTTTTAACTTGGACGTAAACTCTAAATGACTTGCTTGTATAGAGACTGGTTTTAGGCTCTAATGAGTCACCACAACTGCCTAAAAATGCATTTTTGGTGTCCGTCAGACGCTCAACCATCAGTGATGTGTTCATCTGTGTCTCTGATGCCTTTACGTATCATTTGCACAAGGTTTTCACATGAAAATACCCTTTATATTTACGTTACAGTAGCCTGTACACAGCCGGTGAATGCAGAATGATGCAGAGACCTTGTCCCAGTTTTAATACTTTTTCAGAAATTATCGACTGAAAAGAAGCAGATGCCGTATTATTACAATTACACTAAACCTGTGTTTAATTCAAAGCTGAAAAGACTAATAGACGAGCATGCATCTTCAATAAAAGCACACAACCCCTGGATTATGGTGACAAAACCAGGACCAGACCGGCCGTCGTTTGCGTTACGTTCTGACATTGCAGCCGACGTCGTTTAACCCTGGAGAGAGAGTTTGGAGGCGATCCCATTCGCCCCGGCTGATTTGGAAATGGAGAGGCTCCAGATGAACTCAGTCTCACCTTGCCTCCCACAAACAGGTGTGGGGAGCGTCAGCTCATTTACAGACATGCTCTCCAAGTGACAAAAAAGTGCTAGCGCGCTGTGACAAGCTTTTTCGTCTCTCTCCTGTCCTCCCACCTTCCAGTTTGCCACTGACATTCCCGCTTGAGTGGAAAAGAGTGAGGGTGGGATAAGAGAGAGAGAGGAGAGAGGAGAGAGAGAGTGACAGGGATGGACAGAGAGAATGAGAGAGAGAGGGAGCGAGAGAGAGTGACAGGGATGGACAGAGAGAAAGAGAAAATGAGAGAGCAAGAGAGAGAGAGAGAGAGAGAGAGAGAGAGAGAGAGAGAGAGAGAGAGAGAGAGAGAGAGAGAGAGAG
>JAVSBV010000049.1:5465937-5487462 GCA_033117975.1 Parotocinclus spilosoma
AGTAAGAAAGAAAGAAACCGTAAACAAAAACTATGAAGCAGCCGTATTCAAATCAAGTAGGAGAGAAAATTACGACAGTACGGAGGAAGAAGGTTACAAAAAAAAAAAAAAAAGAAAAAAAAAAAGAAATGTGTCTGATGCTATTTTCTGTACTGTCAGCTAGAGGGTAATCTGCAGAAGCTTTCCTCGGTGAGATGGCAGGCTAAGGCTGGGCTAAGTCACTGAGCCATCTCTCGAACTCCTCAAACAGCTTATACAACCCCACTGCATACCTGAAATAGATCACACAATCCCACACAGCTGCCAGAACTGCTGCCAGGCCCAAATACTCTTAATCTTAAAAAAACAGGCGTGATAAATATATGTCTTCTATCTTCCTGTTAAAGAGAGGGTTTAGGATGGATTCTGTAGGAAACCAGCAAACGCAATAATGTCATGTTTGGTATAAAACAAGCTGGTTTATTACAATGCAGTTTACTTATAAGCATAAAGTATTTTGATTTAGAAATCAACATTTAAATAGTAAGAAAAAAATTCAGGAATACAGAAACAAAAGTTAATAGAAAAACAGCACACCAAGTACAGTGCCACACATATAGGTCTGTATAAAGTATAATATATATATATATATATAAAAATTTCTGATTGTTAATTAACAGTAAAACTCCTATTCAAACAGATGCATCAATGCATGTCTAGTTTACATAAACATCCTTCACTGTAACAGACCACAACATTTAAACTGCTTCTCGCCATCGCTTTTCCTTCTAAAAGAATTTCTGTTTGTACAAAACAATTAAAAATATAACCCTAGTCACAGTGCCATTGCTACATTTTGTGATGTGGCTTATTCGGCCTATCATCCAACATCACAAAAAACGTGATTTAGACTTCTTTTGACCTGGTGAACAGACCTCCCTCCTCCTCCAGCCCATTGTGCACCGAGTGACACTAAGAACACTACGATTTCTGTTTGCTGTTTGCTTTGTAATCGCATCTGATTTCTCTGCAGAGGAGGACGAGAGGACAGTGGGGCCCATTGTGATGGGAAGCCATTGCTTCCTGTTCTCCCTAATCTTGGAAAGAGAAAAGTCCAGCTCTAAACAAACTAACATAAGTGATCCAGCATTTTTAATTTATCTGTGTAAAGCAGAGGAGGGTAGTTACTGTGCTACATTTACTCCATTGTAATTATTCACTTTTTAAAGTAGTGCATCTATGTATGTTATCACTATAATAATAATAATCTAAAATGGTAATACAAGTCATAATCATATTCTTGATAAGGCTGCAACACAAATGGAATTTCGTTAGCCAGAAAGTGCACGTTAGGGTTTGATTGGCATTGTTTTTTATCTTATGAACAGTACCTGTATAGTGTATGAGTAATGCAGCTGGAGTTACCCAGAGTGCTGTGCATTTGAAGAAATGGTAAACTAAGAAGATCACAGTAAATGAAACAGTAAAGAACTAAAAAGAGCATTAAAGTTCAAGTCTTTAGTCTTTTTAAGAAGGTAACATATTCCACTTGCTGTGATTTAACTAACAGATGAAATGTAAAATTAGTAATATAAGAGGTTTATTTATAAAATTAATTAATTAGTTAATTATTAATCATGCAATGCATATATATATATATATATATATATATATATACGTATATATATATACGTATATATATATATCATAAATCAGATCACTGAACTGAATTTTGTTGCAAAAAGTTTTGTACAGATTAAATTGTAGTGACAATTTCTACGAATTTCAACATACAAAATGCACGTTTTCAAAAGGTATATATAATCTCTACAAGTGTGTGTGTGCACATGGTACCAAAATGATAATAAAACTCCAAAGTCTCAATATTCGATAGCTAGCATCCAGCTCACTTGTTAGCAAAAAAATATTAAACAGGCAGTTATCAATATTCTTGATAGAAATGAATCAGTCAAGTGTTGCACTGCCACATACTGTCTTACCCTTTCTCAGTGATGAGTACTATTACTCTAAGTGCTTTATTGAAGCTTTATTATTTAACATTTACAATTAATACAACATTATTTAAACCGGTGCATGACGACTTTCTCAAATCTGCAAATTCTAACAGAAAAAATAAGGAAACAATAACATTTAGTCCCCAAATTGCAATTTATGGTCAAGGACATTACACATGGAAAGCACATGGAAAAATTTAACCTGTTTATTTATTTATTTTAACAAATGTACTTAAGATAAACTGAAAAGTAACGAATAGCATTAACCAGCCAGGTGTTAGTTTACAACATATAATCATTAAAACAGTTTAATTGAACAGGCCCTAATTAAAAGATTTGAACAATTACTAATAAATCACTAATAATTAATATATTCTTAATAAACACCCCAGTCAATGCTAAAAATGCACTGTAGCGTCAAAAGCTATGTAATAGTGTAAACTAACCATTTATCATCACATTAGAACACATCTATATTTACTACAGGAACAAGGTTACATCATTACACATGTTTACAAGTACACCAGTACAAGTTCAATATCAAACACAGTCACAGGCAGCTTAATATCTGTGGTTCTCCTAACTTACTGGAAGAGGAATAGAGGAAACTGGAGCACCCAGAGTAAACACTAGCAGTTAAGGTACTGGACTTAATGCTGGACCCAATGCTACAGGGTTCAAATCTCACCTCTGCCAAAGCTGCCACAGTTGGGTCCTTGAGCAAGGCCCTTATCCCACGATTGCTTGAATTGTAAGACTGTATAAGTTGTAAGTCGCTTTGGATAAGGGGAATCTGCTAAATGCCGTGAATAATGGTCCCATCTTTGCAGTTACTGAGTGTTCATCAGGTCTCTATACCTAGCGAGTGTCCTTGCTGCCTAATTCCTATGTAGCGCGCTCTCTATGACAGACTCCTGACCCTATTGGAACATTCACCCATTGGACGGATTCCTGACTCTATTGGAACACTAATGGTCTGGATTTTAGTCTCTGCTGTTTTGCTGTTTTAATCTTTCCCTTAAGGCTTCTTTTTGGAACATCGTGACATGGACATTTTTAATGTGATGTCATACTTCGACATAGTTTATTAAAATACTACTTTATAATAATCCTAATAATTACATTTTATACATATGTAGGTGCAAACTATTAAAAAACCCCCCATCACATTTCAATTATTAATAATTACCATGTATAATGTATATTGTTTTATGTTTAAAAAATGTGTTTTAATTTCATTAGTTTTACTAAGATTGTTTAAAAAATGTGTTTTAATTTCATTAGTTTTACTAAAATCGACTCAAAAACTGTTCCCTTAACCTTTTTTATATATTAATTCTACTTAACCTTTTTCACAACTTCAGTGTCTCATTGGCTTATTTATGCCTAATCTGGAGGAAAAGTACAATGAGAAATTAAGCAAAAAAAGTTTACATGTTTGGTATTTCAGTCAAATATTTCATTTTGTTCGATTTCAGAAAATAATTTTCATTTTGACGCATCCCCAGAATAAATTCTATCAAGTTAACAGGCTCTATTATGAGATGTGAACAAATAGTCTCAGTAATACATTTAATATCCTCAATATATGCTAGTCAACATAAAAAATGGGCCGTTTTTCAATTTGTCAAAAGCTTGAAAACCAATGTAAGAACGTATGTAACATAAAAAATAGAAGTAGAAATTGATTAGTTCAATTAATTTAGCAGCCTCTAATTAAGAGAACTAGTCATTAGTCTCACTAATATAGTTGATATTCTTAATATACACTGCTAAAAAAAGGGAACACGGAGTTACGTTTTGTTGTTTAAGTGTTCCCTTTATTTTTTTTGAGCAGTATATAAAAGTCGACATTAAAAGTTCACTGTGATTCTGTGTAATGTAGAAAGCTATAAAACCAAAGTAATAAGTCATTACAAAGTAATATAACCTTTGTATGTAAAAATGAACAGTAATGGACAGTAACAAAGTACATATCATTTGTTACTATACATTTTGTGTGTATTTACTGAAGTATTTCCATTTTAGGTGACTTTTACTTCAACTTAAGTTCAAATACCTTACATTTAATTCCACTACATTATGCTAAACATATGTTACTACTTTTGGTTTATGTGCACTAAACAGGTCGTTTTGACCTGTTGGACTAATTAATGCCATTGTACTAAATGATTAAAAGATTGGTGTACCAAGAATGAAACTTTAATAGTAAAAGTTTTTTCACCATTGTACATTGTACTAAAACCTGATAGAAGCGAATCTTTCTTTGAAAAGCATTAAAGGCATTACAGCACTGAGGTCATCTTGGTGCCTCGATTAGGGTGAGCATCAGGATCTGAATGTTGCTCGGTACCATGGAGACATGCACACAGGCACAGACTCGCATACAAACACAGCGTGAAAGACAGAAGTGCCAACACCCTTTTCTCACCATCCAGCGACCTGGCTACCAACTGCTTCTGGCAAGCTGCTGAGAAACGATCGTCAGCCAGCGTCATGCAATCTTAAATCCTGCACTGGAGACTCCAGCATCACTATAGTTACAGACTCGGGCTCTTTAGAGAAAACACTGACAGACTGCATATTAATGACAAATTAATCAGGCTGAAGCAAAGCCGCCAAGGCAAGATCTGCAAAATAGAAGCAGGCTGAGAACCAGACTTGCCATTTTTTGACAATAACAGTATGACAGACAAATCACACTTCATTCAGCGAACACTGAATTACGCTGCACTTTCATTTTAAAGATATGGTTCCAGTGACAGCCATGAATAAGTATATATGAGCGGAATGAAATCACTCGCTGTCAGCCTACGCTGTTTATGCATAAACTGTAACAGCTTCGCATGTATAGACTCCCTTCCAGATGGAAGTCCAGCTATTTTAATTAGCACCTCGCTAATGCAATGTTAGCAAACAGCAAGTGTGGCTCACACAAGCAGGCACACAGCGTGGCGAAGCACTACACCGGCGGCTAGCGGGATGAGCCAACCCAGCCACAATCTCAGGGGATTTCCACTGCCTTCCAATAAAGTACTGGGGGACCTGAATTGCTCCAAAGAGGCACTGTGCTCCATGTGGAGAGCAAGCAGAGAAAAGATGATAAGACACAGTAAACCGATATGTGCATTCCAGTGCTGGATGAGACCAGCAGCTAAGTGACCAAAGGCTGGTGACATTTCAGTCTTGGCTTAATTAGGTTAGGCCCACGCTGCTTAATCAGGTTTGGTGGGTAGGAGTTATCTTTAAGCTCCTCAAACCCTGCCTAAGCTCCTTTGGGCCTTGTTTGTGAAAGGTTCAGTATGGGTGTGTGCGCTACTTTTCTTATTCTTAGGATTCAAGCACACAAAAATCCTCCACCAAAGCTTAAACTTACATTACTTCTAGTAACTGACATTGAGCAAATGACTGATAAGAAAGCACTCTGCAATGGTGTACAGGCTCATCGTGAGTCACGTGACAAGCAAAACACCTCCAAGCATTCGGCTGCAGCCAACAGCAAAGCTTGATAACTGAAACATATGGCTTTTTACCTGGCTTTCCAATCAGCACGGCACAGAAACAGCACGCTTGAATACATCTATCAGAATGTGCCCTAAAATATAAAATGTGGAGACATGATTCATATCATATACAGCTTTCAGTCGGAGGATTGAGATATTAAATCAGACATAGAGGTGAAGTAGTCACACGACTCACACTCAGTTCAAAGGCAGAACAGTATTGAAACTGATCTCCAATCGTTCCCAATTCGGAGCGACATCCTAAGAAGTACTGACATGTCCATTATGTTAGCCAGACATCTGCACGGTTTACTGTACATCTGAACTTTCACCGTATTTTGAGCGCAGAATAATCTGCTACCAGTGAATGAAACACTACCATAGTGGCAGCACGTGCTTTGGCGCCATCTTGTCATCTCATTTACCTAGACAGGAATTCAGAGAAATCTCCAGACAGCTGTCTGCACCAGAACAGAGACTCGGGCAAGCTCACCTCCTACAAGTGCAGCACAGAGAATCAGCAATTCGACCAAACCAACGCTTGTCCCAAGAGCTGTTTGGTCGTCTAACTATTAACGCTTAAGACGTTTTATGACGGGTTTAAACCCGTTTTATATACCTAACTGAAAAAGCTGTGGTCAGCACTCTGATTTTCTGCGTGCAGAAGACGGTTTGGAGCTTTCTAGCCATGGGCGTCACCCGGTATGGATCTGTCTGTGTCGCTCCACCTGCCCAGCCTCCCTCACTGCGGCAGCCTTTGTTCTGAGCACCTGGTTCCACCTTAAAAGCTCAGGCCGACCTCCCGTCCCTATCGCTGTTCCAACTTAAGGCTAGCATTGCCTGCATGCGGCTGCCTCTGTGCCAGAGTGCAACGTGAGTGCAGGGGGAGAGGAAGAGAGAGAGAAAGAGAGAGCAGCAAACAATAGAGCTGCAGCTCAGACACCAAAGGACAGCACTGCAGAGACAGAGGCAAAGCCCATTTTGCTTCACGCAAAGGAAAAAAAAAATGAAGTCTCCATAGAAGGGGCTTTGTCATCGCCATCAGAGATCCAGCGAGCAATCTAAGCAGAGTGCACCAGACAAATCCTCTTAAACAACGGTTACCTGGACACATCCAGACAAAGCCCCTCATCAGTGCCTGCTCCATGATGGAAAGCAGCACGCCTGGAAAATGGCAGTGCTGGCAAATAACAGGGTGGGTGATACAGCAATCTGATGCACTTTTCAAGAAACAGTAGCGGGACTGGTGCTTTAATAAATCCCATTGTCACTCAGTTACGAGTCACTCATCGGTTTTGTCGTATTTGTTAACTTTTCACAGTTTTCTTGCGGCTGATCTATTAACAATGCGTATCGTCCATCCCATAATACGAGGTCGTCCGCGGTGAATGACATGGCATCTTGCTTTATATGCACTAGGACGTTGCTGTTTTCCACACCGCAACGCCTCTGCCCATCAAATGCCACACTCACGTATAGGGCCAACTATTATTCCTATTACTATTGCAGAATTGACAAGTCTGTACATATGTGTGATACAGACACCTGCAAGATCAGCAGTGCCCAAAAACGCCCCCCATGCTTCCAACCAATCACTGATTGCCCACTGTGCCCAACATGTACGTTACATGATAAAAGCTGTTCTTTGAGTCATTTTGGGCTCCTGTGTCATCCATCTGAGCAGCACATCAGATTTCACAAAGCAGTGACTTAGGGCAAACAGCATAGCCGTGTCACATACTGAAGCAGCCTTGCAGCTCTAGAGTAACTACATCAGGCAGAAGCTTGCATGCCAGAACTCAGCACGCTGAAGAGAGTGTGGGTTTTACATCTTGAGGCTGAGGACTCTTACTGAGGTCAAACACAAGTGTACCGAGCAGTATGTGTCACGCTCTCGCAAGTACGTTGTGCTGCTCTCAAATCCTTAGGCAAGGCTAAGGCCGGCCTAGAGAAGACAAAAGCCGCTCGCACGGTGTGTGGCTCTCTGGAGAGGGAACGGACGTGAGCGCTATTTCGCTGGTGGTTGTGCATCGGAAAGGAATCCTCCTCTCATAAGTTGCCTCACAATGGAGCCTCAGCTGATTCGACCCACAAACGGTTCACGTGACCCTGATGCCGGCATTCCATCATGCCCTTCCAAAATGCCACATTCTCCTCACCCCCTGGTTAGCTAACAAGCCTTCGGGTTGACTGGCGGTTCGGTTTACTCTTGATTTTTGAGATTTAAATGGGCTTTGTCTCCCACAGTGCTAGGATGATGAAGTACCCCTCCCAGCTCCCAAGAGCCTAACCCGTGCACAGGACAGCCAAACGTCACAAGTTAGGGTCTCAGGGATTGCGAGAGGCACAGAGTCAAAATCGGGCTTTGCGCTGCAGACACCTGGAATGACATCAAAACAAAAGCATCATCCTTAAGCATACAGAGAGCGGTCACCTGTTTATATAGGATTGCTAAACAAACCGAACGACCCTCCTGCCCTCCCGTCAGGCCGCCTGTGAAAAAGATTGCCCCCCGTGTGGAGTTGACCGACCTTCTGTGATACACAACAAGTGCAACCTTCAGCCAGACACAACACTGACATCTCCCCCTCCCCCATCTCTGCTTTCCTTTTCCCTCTCTCTCTCTCTCGTTTGCCCCCTTCCCAGCTCCCGATGCCCTTCTATAGCACACGTTAATAACTGCCTGTGGCTCCCAGGTAAATGCAGGCATCTGGTCAATAAGCTTCTCTCACAAGCGCGCGTTCATCTTAACATCCATCAGGCTCTGGTGCCCAGTCATCCCACCACTTTTCTGTACTGGTGCAGCGTTAATTACTCAGCAAAAGCATTAGGCGTACTAGGTCAGGAAAAAGGAGATTAGTCGAGAGGGGTAAAGCCAAGGCAGCAGCGGCACGGATGCTACCTGGCAAGATGACAGTAAGCCGGAGCGAACAGTTTCGAGACAAAGGTAATCAAGACGCGAACAGATGCTGCAGTTGTGGGTGGGAGAGGGAGCGAGAGAGGGAGCGAGAGACAGCGAGAGAGAGAGAGAGAGAGAGAGAGAGAGAGAGAGAAAAAGAGGGACGCAAAGGAGGAAGAAGAATAGTTTAAATAACTTACCAAGGTTTCAAAAAGAATGAGGCCACATCAGAGCACCTTCACTTGTAGCCTGCTGGACTAGAAGTAAGAGGATGACAGAGGGAAGAGAGAGAGAAGTGATAGAAAGAGAAGAAAAGGGACAAATCTTAGATTTCAGCTTTTCATTGGAGCGTTAATGCACAGGCCTGATGGGCGGATAAATTTTTTTAAAAAAAACCCGAAAGCACAGCATGGCGCGGCCGAAAGAACAGGTTGGCGCCAAGATCGAACGAAGCACAGGTCTCATCACTCTGTCCAAGGTGACGAGCAAAAGCCAGACGACAACGGGATTGATGGTGGCGGCAGCATTGAGAGCATGCAGGACGAAAGAAGCATGGACGAGGCAAAAACGAGGAACTGGCAGACGACAGACAGGGCCACAACACCAGCAAATCATACCAGTCTACTGGATCTGGGGAAAGGAGGGGGAGCGCATGCAGCCACACATGCATTATGCGCTCACACGCGCACATGCACACACGCGCACACACACTTTCACTCAGTCACTTCACCTCACTCCGAGTCGGTTTGCTACAGAGGATCCATTTAAGATGTATATCCTGGAGAAAAGGCGGCGGTGCAGCCAAACGCAGGTCTCAAATCTCCCTGACGAGGAGCAGCGTACGAAGCGAGCGAAGAGAGGCGCAGGCATCAGTGCATTGTGCAGCTTCTGCTCTGCTCTCCACACCCCCTTCTTCTCTTTCATGCTCCGTAGCTGACTTACATTTCTTTTTTTCTCCCTCCCTCCCTCTCGCTCTCTCTCTCTCCTCTCTCTCTCTCTCTCTCTCCCCCTCTCCCTCGTGCACACTCTCTCCCGCCATGCGTGCACGCACACACACACACACACACACTTTTCCTCTCATTCCATCTCTCAGAGCAAAATTGAAAGGGGGAGGTGGGTGGAGGGAAAGCATGACATCCCCCTCACCCCCCCCCTTCATGTTGAGTGGCAGGACGGAAAAAAAAGTTACCGAGAAAAGAGAAAGAGAAAGGAAAAAAGTATCATGCATTAATCTGAGCTCACAGCTGTGATTAGTTAAAGTTGGAGGCCCACCTCTGTGCTGTATCAATCCCAACGCTAAACCGAGCAGGAGGGAGAGAGAGGAGAACAAGAATGAGAAGACACTGATAAAAGAGGCTTGTGTTTTTGCGCTTTATTTCCATCGTTTTGTTCCCTATTTGAAGCTTTATGAATTATACACGGACAGCCCGGTTCCGTTTTCTTGCTTGCACGTATCCTCAGCATGCGAGACAGAAACAGAGCCGGTCCTAGAAACATAGCTACATGATGTGCTTGGCTTATGGAGGCTACATTTAATCTCCACTGGCTCCCCCAGGCTTGGGCTGAGAGAGGGGGAGAGAGCTGCCAGGGATGATGGGGGGAGGGACGAGTTCGCAGGCAGGGAGGCTGTCGACGTACAGAACGCGGGCTCAAAATCAGCGACGGGGTACCTGGAAGTGAGACGAACGGAAAAGGCCTGCAGTTTACTTTCTTCATTCCTGCTCCTTCCTGTTCATGGGCCCTCTGCTTTTTATCTCGCCAATCCTCCATTGCTAGCGAAGCACCCTCCATGCCGGAGACCCGTGCTCGCCGTTTCGCTCGCTGTGCACCTTGGGCGGTCGGTATCCCTTTTAAATTCCTCCCCTCCGCTGTAACACCCCCCTTCGCCACCGCTATCCTCATTTATCACCCTTGTCTCGTCCAGATAGAGCCAGCCATCGGCCCAGACGCTAATATTAGACTGGCTTTGACAGTGCCGCCAGACCTCGAGCGAGTAGACGCATACACACAACAAACCTGGTACACACACGGACATGAGCGTGCAAACACACATGGTACAGCAAGCACGGTGCATGAGGGTCAATCTAAAGAAGTAAGCTGTTCTGCACGTCCAAGGTACTAGGAAGCGCAAGAACGTCCAGCGTGAGGGTCCGGCTGACGATTGACAGCTGTCACAGCAGGCTTCGAGCAAGGAGAGAACGAGGCTAGGGGCTCTGCTTTTTACTCAGTCTACAAGAAGAAACTAGATTTCCAGTCTAGGCTTTCCATTGTACTCACCGATTTAAAAGCTTGAATAAAAGTAATCATGTATGACCAGTTAGTCTGTACCTTTTGTTCCTTTACCACGGAAGAATTGAAATATTATAAATACGGATATCCTAGCATATACAACCACCGCATTGAACATTAAATATAAATATATATATATTAAAATAGTGACGTTTCTCCTCGAACAGTCAAATTCAGTCACTGGGTAATTACATAGCATTAATTACAGTATTACTCATGGCTTTGAGACAGATTAGATCAAAATGAGCAGACTTCAATCAGTAAAGTAAGAAGATATTCTGTGACTTGTGAGACCGGTAATCATTTTGTCAGCATCATTTACCCTATAGACAATTAATACGGTAGAGAATAGTCTCATCTTCTAATTACCACGTGCAAGAAGCAGATTGACATTAACATCGGACTTCCACCAGATCGCTCTTCCTGACAGGAAAGCAAAGAATCAGATCGAGCTAAAAAGGGTTTGTTTGTCTTGTCTCTTTTCCTTCGGACGGAACCAACAGAGGTAGGAGTAGAGAGAATCGCGTCTCGCTGGGTTCTGGATTCTCTCTTCGTCTGGCCTGATTTTTAGTGCTTGTGGCTGACATTAGGCAGCACACAACACCGTCCTGTGTACTTGCAGCAAGTACGGAAACAATCCTGCATGCAACCATACACAGAATGTGCTCACAGATGAGAAATGTTGTAAAAAACAATTAAGGAGCGCAATACTTTCACGTAAAAAAAAAAAAAGTGCCTTAGTGAGCACAGTCATGCCGGATCAGGATTTATGAGCGGCAGAATGAAGTTACACCATTGGAGGGCAGCCTTCTGCTCTCTAAGCGAATCCGAGGGCTGGTATTTATTCCCCAGCAAAGCATGGTCTGTGTCGACCAATTCCAACATATCATTAGGAAAATAACATGTAGTATAAAGTGTGTGTGTGTACTGTACTGTATGTACTGTAGTATAAAGCACTACAGTAAGCTAAACTACCTCATAAATAAGCAACTATATATTTTTTAGCAAGGAGTTATGTTTTGCATTCTTATTTCTCTTATGTTAAATCAAAATGCTCTAGTATCTGAAAAAGACACTATATAATAATTTCACTTAGAATACAAGGAGCACAGTGTGTTAGGCGAGTCGTTTGAATTAAAACTTTAAATTACATAGACAAGCCATATTTTGTCAACTTTCGCTTATGCGAATATAAAAATAAGCAGCTAGCTACTTTTATAGAAAAATGCCAGTGTGACCTTTCTGCCAGTGTTTACAGTTTTTACTGTCAGAAAGTGATAACGTCAAAACGGCTTTTACAGCTATTCTAAAAGGCTGAACACGGGGCAGCATTTGAGGTATCAAAATATATTTGATGATCAGATAGTCTGCCTTTTATCTACAATCTGTTTCCCTATGAAATCAAACATGTTTATACAATATTAACAATCAACCACAAGCTTTCATGATTTAACCAAAGCATCTCCTTAAGCTCAGCACACTCCTACTTAATGTTATTAAAAACTTTCAGCTTTAACCTGTAGGATATTTGCTACTTTGCTTCACTATCAATACTCCCGACACTAATAAATGTATTTTATCCGTCATCTTATTCAACTCTATCCTTCCCATTGAATTCTCTGTCCTCTATAGCATCAAGGTACGTCTAAAGCTCAAAAGCTGACTACAGTACATGAATGCGGCTTTCATACACCTGAATTATGTAAGGAATAATCAATTTAATTTAGCATTTCCTAAGTTTTAATTTATAAAAAATGTATTTGCTTAAAACTTTAAAAAGACATGATGAGACATGGCAGATAAAATTGCTAAAAGCTAAAACCTTAAATCCTGGGTACTTAAATTACTTTACTTTAAAATCTGTATTTTAAACGGTTGTATTTAAAATAGTGAACATTTTACAACAAATTAGAAGTTTGCAGCAAAGAAACAGTTAAAAAAAAAGAATTATTTTAGAAGAGCAATTTTAAAAATTATTTAAAATTCAGACAGCATTTGAGACCTATATATTGTGAACTGAGATTAAAACGGAGCGCTTATTATTAAACCAGAACTGAGTTCTCAACAGATGTTTTAAGCCCTACTTAAGATTTAATGCAATGTCATGTTGCTACACCGTTCTTTTTTGGGATTCTCTTACTATACTGACAAACTGGCAGAAGATTCTTTAGACAAAATAGCATTGTTTTGCACGTTCTTTCTGCTTTGTGTATATACTTTCCTGTAATAGTAGTTAATACTGTTTTAATAGTTTTTTACATACCTGAAGATTTTTCTAATAAATGATTTTATCATATGAGGTAAGCTTCCTGAGCAACCTTTAGATATCCCTAATAAGTTTTATTGTATAGGTGAAATAAGGAATTCCCAACATGAACAACCCAACCAAATAATCCAAGTCAGAAAAACACATATAAAACTTTGAAACTGAAATCTTTTATGATACTTGGAATACATTACTTTGGTCAAATCATAAAGTTCAGTGTCCTTTTTAAAATATATACTGTATATGTACTACATATAAACAAAAGTTCATACAAAAAGTATAAATTTCAAGGTGTGGACGTTTTAAAACTATATCACATGAATATAAACACTGACATTTAAACTGGATTTGATGTATTTACTGACATTATATCATTTAGTTCCTTAAATACAAAACGCTTGGTCTTCATTTAATTATATACGAGAAAATAAGCTTGGATTTTTAACCACAGTTATTTTAAATAGTTTCCAGTACTCTAACAAATCTGCCACTTAAATTTAATGAAATCTAAATTGTATACTTACTTCAGTAACATGCAATTGGAGGTATATAATTAATTGATTAAGTAACATGTTAAAAGTATGAAGCAAAGCTGTAGAAATGAAATTACTTGAAAGTGTCATTAATATAACTCGATCCTGTTCAACTCTGCGAAAATAATTACACATTTAAATGCAATCTAATAGTATACAAATTAAGTCAAAAAAACTATGTACAATAATTTATTTAAACAAAGCAGTCTAGATTAAAGCTGCACCATTAAAATAAAAAATTAAGTAAAATCATGAGAGGGTGTTATACATTTTAAAATGGCATCATATTGTCCTTAGACCGTAATATTTTAAATATTATTTGTTTTTTTCTGTGCATATTATTAACCAAAAATGCTATTTATGAAGTTGGATTCCTTAACATTCCCCAGAGGGCAGCAGAAAATGCCTGTATCTGAAGAGAAAAACAAGCTTGTATTATAAAGTAAGCAATGTTAAACAGCATATCCCACGTGGCACACCTATGTCAAAACAAAGAGGTATCCAATTGCCAGCCAAGCAAAGTGCAGTAGCTCCCTCTGTTGAGATCACTCTTAGGACAATCATGTAAAGTAGAGAAAAAGTGATGATTACAACTGGATATTTAGGGTCTAGCACATGCTGGACATGTTCATTGTGGAAAAGAAATATTTCCATCAATTTAGAATAAAAACAGGAAACAGGAGTTTTATCATCTTTAAGTGCCACGATTCCGAACGCTGACATGGAAAAGCAGAAAACATTCTTTAGGAACATTGGACTTTGATCTGTGCTAGATTTGCTCAAACTACAGAATCCTATTTTATAATCAAAAGACATATTAAAAATGGAAAGGATCATTAAATTGTGTTGGTGTTGTAAATACATTCCTGATACGCCTGTGAGTGATAAAACAACTGGGTTGATTTAGAATAATTGTGGTTAGGTGTATTGCTGTGATATCCAATCAAATCAGTTCCACTCATCCCCCAAACCATGTGCTCTGGTGATTCAGAACACTGACATTTATAGCACAGTTCTGTATATGAATAAATTTCACTTAATAAAGAGATAAACTGCCGGAAGCGACTTTTTTGTATTTAGTTTTCATTTAGTTTTTATTTAAGAGATCAAAAACATATATTTACCCAACTTTTGGCTTTGTATTTAACTCACTTAATCTCTTACAAAAAATATAATCTACATTGACAAATATGTTCACATTCAACATTAACAAGTACGTAAAATTATTATTAATTTTTTACCAAAAGTACGTCTTAATTAGCACCCATGTAGTACTTTGTGCAACCTCTCTTTGTCAACATGACAGCCTTTAAAGCTTGATGGGACAGGAAAACCTTTCATGGGGTGATTTGGATTGAATTTTGTCTGACCAGCTCAGACCCAGCATGGGTCTCCCTACTGGGAGAGTCAAACTCCCAGTGATAATGTTCAAAGCACAAACATTTGGCTTGGGAAAGTCAGGAGATCCCCCAGGATGAGACATTCTCAGTCTGATACCACCGTGACCCTCACCAGAAAAAGCCAAACTGATTGAAAAGACAGTGCCACGAATCTGAAACACTCCTCAATCCCCAGTCTCTCCAGATCCTACACATTTCTTCATCTCAGCCCACAAGTCAGGTCAGACTTGTAAAAACATTCTATGGTCAAGGTCTTCTTTTTGTGACCTGAACTTGTTTTGGATCACTGTCCTGCAAAAGGACTCGACTAAAACCCAGGTTTTCATTTAAAATACCTGATGCCATCCTTTCAAACATTTCCACATTCCACATCACATATCCTAGACCATAATTAACAGTGGGGTCTTGGTTCTTTTCTGTATGGCCGTCCTACTTTTTTATGTTAAACTCACCCCACAGATTCTGAATCCAGGTATTTATGTTTGAAGATAGATGAAATGACATAATTTACCATTACTGGACCACATCAGAAGGTAATACCTTTGCTTCCTTCCTCCAGTTGACTGGCCATGGCAACAAAACAGTCAATGAGGACACGGGGTCAATTTAAATACGCATATTATTGACATAATTTTGTGTGTGTGTGTGTGTGTGTGTGTGTGTGTGTGTGTGTGTGTATATATATATATATATATATATATGCACATATTCTTGATTCTTCAGAAGTTGATGTATTCTTGATGTCTTCAAGTATAGTATCTATATTTTACACAAAACATATAGATAGTACACCTATCATTTATGCTGCCAAAACAGGACGGGTTTGAGTCTTGGCCCTCCCAAGGTTTCTGCTTCATAACATTAAGGAGAGTTGCTTTTTAGTTTTTCTTTCCCCTTGCTCAATTTTGGATCTACAAATTTGTAAAGCTGCATTGAAAAATTCTCCACTATAAAAAAAGTACCATGGAATTTAATTGGCCTTTGAGTTTCTTCTTTCTTCTTATTATGTTTTAAGTGAAGTTTGCTGGCATATGGACAGCATCTTTTTGTAGATTTGAACCCCCTTAGATGGGTTAATAGTAAATCTGGTTACACTTCTAGAAACTGTTATTGTCCTAAATGTGGTTGTGTGCATTTCCAGGTATCACCGCACAATAAAGATCAACTGAACTTTGTCTCATTTAGTTTGAGACACCTTGATTACTGACTCCAGATCAGCTTATATCTTGACTCCTTACGAGTTCATAAACAAACTGGTGAAACAAAGTAAAATTTCAGTCAATAATTTGAACCATCTTAAGAGTGGACAATTTTTAAGTGACACTGTCTCGCGGCAGTTACATATGTTGACTGCCTTCATGTCCCAACACAACAACAGGCTAACATTTCTGGAGAAAGCTGCGTTATTGTTGCCATTTTAAAATGATAAAAGAACCGGTAATTTTTGTATCATATACAAAGAGATAAGTGGCGACTGGCGTTTTTAAAATTGGGGAAGCACATATGTTGACACAGGCTAACCAATAACTTCTATAAGAACTAATAACTTCAGTTTATTCATATATTCGTACTTTCTTATAGCTGTAGTTAGTTGACCAGCCTAATAAAAATTATTTTAGACATAAACACAATTATTTTAGCTTTGTAAGTTGTAAACAAATTGTAAGACTTATTAATATGGATTTATTAAAGTTTAGAAAATAAGTCATGTTCCTGATTTAGACATAAAACTTGACTAAACATCATAAAAGAAACCATTTATGAAGGCGGAACAAATAAAAAGCTGCAACATTCGAATAAATGCTGAGATGCCTCTGCCTACACCACATTCACTGCCAAAACAGCTTGTGTGTTCAGGTGTGGCTCAGAAGGAAGGATTTAAAAGTTGTTTGTCTAAGTTTTTGTAGTCTTTTTCTATTGGTTGTTTGTCTGGTGCTTCAGGAATTTGAACACAGGCTGTGATGTTCACCGTGGAGGACTGACATTAACATTTGAATTAATTTGAAGGGAAGCCTGCCTTCCCGTGCAGCCAAGACAAAACATTAAGATTAACAATATGAAATTGCAATAAATTAGGACATGAAAAGTGAAGTAACCATAAGAGGAGTATCTAGTTTTCAAATTTGAGAAAAATGAATCTGTTAATTCCAAAAAAAGAAATTTACAAAACCGAGCAAGAAAAACAGAAAATCCTGGTTTTAGGAGTTTATGATTTATATAGTTTATCATTATATAAAAGCAATAAGTCACAAAAGACTGCGCTTTACATTAGTGTTTGGGTCAAAACTGCTAAAGCAAAGTCTAAGCCAAGTTCTTTCAGTAGTCAAGTCTGCGACAAGATTTTCGCAGAGACCAAGATTTTCATCATACAAGCCATCATCAAGAATAACAAATACAAAGTGGATAAAAAATTAGTTTGTAATTCACTTTACATTCATTATACATGATATAGTATATATTATAATCACATTTCCAAATAAATAAAAATAATTATTAATAAATAATACTATAATTCATCAATTGGTAAATATTAATTTCTATATACGGCCTAAACTAAATCAATGTAACTTTTGGAAACATATGATAATGGTGATTCTGATTCCCTTTTCTTAAATGTAATCAGAAATCGACAAAGCCAACTGAATATAATAACATCCATTCTATCCAGATTTACTATTAATTATAAAAGCATAATAATAATGATGATGATGATCCCAGATTTTGCAGACATGGTTAAGTAACCCGAGTGGGAGAATCAGACTATTCAAAAGAAAATATTCATTGATCGGATACTGAACAAGAAGAGCAGGAACTTGTTTTTCGTAGATTGTATGTAGGCATGTAGAGAAAAGACTGAATTAAATTATTTGATAAATTGTTAATATTCAATAAGGACAAAAAGTTCAGTTTATAATTAATGTTACCTCAGATGGATGCACTGGACTCAGTAATACTTTGAGTCCACCTTAACCCGAGACCAAGAGAAGACCAAATCAAAATGAGGCCAAGACCAAACCCAAACCGAACTACCACAAAACTACTTTACCTTAATAATATGCTGCATGATTCAGCTAATAATATAACTAGCCATGAAAACTTACCCTAGCACACAGGCCCCCATGGCCACATTATTAATTGTTTGGTACATCTTAATAACATAATATTATTATACTTCAATACAAGGTTTTGGCTTAACTGTTTATATACATGTCCCAACTGGTCCATTATTTACTGGATGTGTTTGACACCACTGGTGTAGTTTGCATGTTCTCTGCATGTGCGTGTGGGCTTTCTCCAGACACTTTGGTGTTAAGTTACTGGACTATGGACCACAAGGTCCAGGGTTCAAATCCCACCTCTGCCGCAGTTGGGTTCCTGAGCAAGACCCTTAACCCACAACTGCTTGGATTGTAAGACTGTAGAAATTGTAAGTATCTCTGGATAAGGGCATCTGCTAAATGCTAAATAAATAAAATAAATGTAAATCAGCTTTTCTCTCAGTCTGTTTATGCACTGTAATGGATTGCCACCCTCTCAAGAGTTAGTTCCTGCCTTGTGCACTGTGTTGCCGATGAGGCCCTGACTCCAGCAACCCTGAATGGGATGAAGCATGATGCATGACCTATTTAATAAAATAAGGTAAAATAATTTTAGAAATCTTATCGTTCAGTCTTTAGTGTCTAAATAATAGCCAAAACAAAGCTACATGAACCATGAAATGTTTGAAGAATTAAACTATTGGTCTATTTTATTCTCAAAATAATTTATTATTCAAATCATGTCAGGTTTATTGTCATGTATTTTCAGAATATAGGACATTTAAAAATAGTGTACGTCTAAAATGGAGCTTGTTTATAACAGTTTATGTAATTAAGTCATGGGAAAATGTGTTAAAAATTTTTTAATAAAAAAATATATATTTGGCTTGTTTTCTGAAACTGCATGGCAAACTATACACTGCATATTAAGGAAGGTATTAAGGTCAAATAAATAAATATAATATTTGTGATTTGACAGGCCTGGTTTCAACACTAAACTATAGATCAATGCTAATTTTGTCAGGTCAACTTTTTGTCAACTTTGTTTTTAGTTTAGTCTTAGGTTCACGATTCATATGAATTTTAGTCAATGATTTATTGGTAGTTTTGGTTTAGTTTTCTCTAGTAAAAACATTCAGTATGCTTCTACTCAAAGAATAAAAATATTCAGCCTAATCTTAGTCATGCAGTTTTAAAGCATTTATTATTTTAGAGGTAATAGTAACAATGGTTTATAATCCAGGTTACACTTAACATCCAAAACTACAAAAGCAACATGGCCACTTTTGTCTTTAAATACATTTTGCATTTTTGCATTTATTTAATACGAACATGAGGACAATTTTAATGAGCTCTACTTAAACAGTGAAGTGTGTACATACCTTATGGTTACTGGGATTTAACAGTATTTTGTTTATGTAGTGCAACTTTAGTTGCTTCAATGGTTACAAGAACAACAATACATTCAATAAAGGCTATTTATTTAAACAAATAAATTCAGAGGCTACAATGCTGTCACTGTTAAATCCACTGATTTAAACACAAAGTCACAAAAAATGCTAAACACTAAACATTAAAGTTGTGTTAAAATTGGAGGTGCATTCAGTGAGAAGCAGCACTATGGGATCTGCAAGCTTTATCATATGCTGATAAAAATAAAAGATTTGGCTAATTATAGTAAAATGATTATTCGTTCAAAAAAACATTTAATTTTATAGTGCTCATCTTCTAATGTTTTCATATTTTACAGTGGAACCTCAGAATTTAAACATGGGTTTCAAAATTCAATTCATCCCAAAGTCGGAACAACATTTCCCTATAAGAAGTAACTTAGATCAAATTAATCCAATCCTGACCAGGGTTATTACTGTTAACGAAAACGAACAAAATAACGAAAACTAAAATTGAAAAAACATTTTCGTTAACTGAAATAAATATTATTTTTAATATATAAAAATAATAATTAAAAGAAAAAAACTATAACTAACTGAAACTGTATTATAAGTTTACAAAACGAACTAAAACTATAGATAGAATAACCTTTCATGTTTGTCAATTTATTTATAAGCCCTAAGAACTAATGTGAAATCAATTTTTTTCCACTCAAGCAGTTTTACGTTACCTGCTGTCGTTTTACGGCACCATATAATGCCTGATGGCCCTGCTTGTTTACAGTCTGTTGGGAGAGTCCTATATGGGATTTCTTTGAATATGACTGTGAAAATGATAAAAGTGGAAATGTGATAAAATATGGTGGAATACTTTTTAAGGGGAAAAACCCCACGAATCTCAAAGTCCATTTGAGAAGCTCGCATAAGCGGGCTAATTGCGAGTACCTTGACAAGCTCTGAGTAGCTCCCCCAAAAGAGAAGCTACATCCCGGCTAGGTAGCACCGGGAACCAAACAGCCATAACGCAGTGCTTTCACCGTCGACCAAGCTGCTGGTTAGTTATTACTATATATTTATTATATTATATTATACTATACTATACAATATATTTATTGCATTTTATATATATATATATTATTTCCATGTATGTTCTTAGTTGATATTGAATATTTTCCGCAGCACTATTACACACATTTTGCACTTACGGCTGCTGTCTTGTGGACTGTTACAGATTTTGTGAACAGTTAGTTGTTTAACAGTCATTGAATAAATGTTTTAAATGCTGCCTTTTGTTGAGTTTTTATTACACAATACCCACTCTGACCTTTTTGGGTCCTGCAACTGAAAAATAACCGAATGTATGAAAAAACTCAAACTAAAACTAAGCATTAAAAAATAATAATAACTCATAAAAACTTGCAAACCCAGCCTAAAAACGAATTAAAACTAACTGAATTTGAGGGGGAAAAAAACAAATTAAAACTAAACTATAATGAAAAACCCAAAACTATTATAACCTTGCTACAGCAAGCTAATATGGTCGCATTGGCCATTGTTGTTTGGCAGGCAGACGGGGTCACAGGATTTAGGCATCGTCACCAGTTATATTAATGAAAACTTTTAAAGCCCCACTGGTCTGCTGTACAACCTGCACCGAGCAAGAAATCAAAAAGTATGGGTTCCTCAGTCTAACAAATAAACATTTAGGAAGTTGTCTGAATGCCCCTTGCAAACATGGAGCATACATATATATTATGTGTGTGTATTTGTGCGTGTTTGTGTATCTAATGACGTAACGACCTTCCTACAGAGCTGATCCAGACAGAGCTCCACCACGTCCGGACACTGCGCATTATGGAGGGTGTGTTTCGACGCGGTATGTTGGAGGAAGTACTGCTGGAGCCGGGAGTAGTGCATGCTGTCTTTCCCTGCCTCGACCAGCTCGTGTCACTCCACTCGCGCTTCGTCGCTCAGCTCCTGAGCCGTAGGAGCCACAGCCTAGCACCTGGTAGTGCCACCAACTTCACCATCCATCAGCTCGGAGATGTTCTGGTAGAGCAGGTATGGATTGCTGATTAATTAGGGAATATTTCGTTATGGGATA
Organism: Parotocinclus spilosoma; assembly: GCA_033117975.1. Lineage (NCBI taxonomy): Eukaryota > Metazoa > Chordata > Actinopteri > Siluriformes > Loricariidae > Parotocinclus > Parotocinclus spilosoma. The sequence goes on from JAVSBV010000049.1 coordinate 5,487,355, forward strand.
TTACATTACATTGTCTATGTAATGTAACATATATATACAGTGAGTCCAAGAAGTATTTGATCCCTTGCTGATTTTCTTCGTTGGCCCACTAATAAAGACATGATCATT
>JAVSBV010000049.1:5494922-5538440 GCA_033117975.1 Parotocinclus spilosoma
GAGTACCCGGAGTAAACCCACGCAGGCACGGGGAGGACATGCAGACTCCACACAGAAGCCGGAGTAAGTGGAGTAAACCTGTGCAAACACAGGAATGCCGCACAGAAAGGACCCAAGCTGCACCACCCTGGGAATGAACCTGTCACCTTCTTGCTGTCAGGCAACAGTGCGACCCAGCAAGCCACGGTGCCGCCCCTGTGAGACTCTCTTACAGCTCTCACCTTATTGCCGGAAGGATAGCGTCCTTTGTCCTGCGCCACCGAGAGCTGAGACTTCACTGTCATTTGACAGTTTCGGCAGGTTTTTGAGCACCATCCATCTATTCAAAGCCAATCCACCTCCATGTGAGACAGTATGAGTGAATTAAGTGAGCAATTAAATCTAACCACAAAGACTGTGAGGCTGAGGGTGTCTGTATTTTGTCTCCAGTTGTTCACTCATTTTTAACTTCAGAGCATTAGCAGCACACGTGAGCAGTACTCTGTCCATGATGCACAATGCAGTGAATACATGAGGTGTGGGAGTGACATACTCGACAATGCCAGGTCTCCCATTGTCAAAACAATAAGATTATCGTAGACGATGCACATGTCACACCTCTACTTTCTACATTAAGCTGAGATGATAAATACAATTCAGCACAACCAAGCATCCAGAAAGCCAGAAAATATATCAAATACGCATTAGAGCAATGTTAATCAAATTCGTTTCTACACAACAAGCATTTCTGGGATAATGTGAGATGGCCTGTGCAGCCATCCAGTATGTAGCCCTTCAATAGACTTTGTGCTGTTCTCATGGTCAGATGAGGCTTAAGACACTTCCTGATAGGCGTCCCTGATAAACTGGTGACTCGGTGCAAGTCTTATCTGCAGATTTGCCACCGTTCGCCCTGCATCATTACAGACATGCATGGTAATTACTGTTGCCATGGTGAGCTGAGCTGCAGGGAAGATGTTGGCTAAGCTTACATATAAACACATGTTTCCCATTTATGGTTCAGGGCCAGTAGGGAATCATAAAACACTGAGGAATTAAACTCAAACGATTTTTTTAAAACAGTCTCTCTCCTCTATCTCAGTTAATACAAATAATCGCGTCCAGTGTGACTAATACTTGTGATGAGATAAAACAACGCTGCAGTTCAAACGTGGCCAAGACGTGCTGCGGGACATAAATATAACCTGACCTGGACATCTAAAGCTCCACTCAGCCGGCGTAGGTAGGCAACATCTGGAGCGGCCCGTTAATAAAACGTTCACGTTAGTCTGTTGAGGCAGCGCCAATGGACAATGACATATAGACATGAACTCGAATGCCCTTCTCCTCTTCTATCTCTCTAACACCGCCCCACCCCACCGCTCTCGCTCTCACACACGAACTCTCAGTACAGTGCGCCAGGCCCCTGCTGGGCTGGCTTTGTTTATTAATAGGAGCTAATACTCGACCCTGGTTCCTTCCCGTGGGGACAGTGCCTATGAATGCCCCCACTGTGTGCCTCTTTCTCACTCCCTTGCTCTGTACCCTACTAATTCTCTCAGGGAATGCCAATGCCATGAGGTAAGGAGCCTTTGTACCTCTCCAACCAGCATTCACACACTAATACATACACACAGGAACACACAAAGCACTACGTTCTGGTGGAGCTATTGTGGACCTGATCTCTTTTGCACTCACGAATAAGGTGAAGCTAGTGCAATGTCTTGTGCAATGTCTTCGCTTATGGAAGTACAGTGTACGACTGCAAAAGCCGCTCTTCAGAAAGAACGTACATTAGCTGAGGCCAGTTGGTTAAGAGTCCATAAGACTCGGTGATCAAGCTCCGACTGCATAAAGTTGATTTTTGAACAAACAAACAACAAAATAAAAATATATATTGTACTGTGCATAGGTCTTGGGCATTCTATATTTTTCAGTATATATTCTGCTTATTTCTTTATTTAAGTTTTTCTGTTCTGATTATTCGTTATTTTTAAGATTTTTTTTTAAGGTTTTAAATTTAAGTTCTGTTTGTCTACATACTTTGTGAGTCCCCCTTACTCTGCTTTCTAATGATCAGGACCCTCACAGATCTGGTTCTATTTTGGTGGTATTACAATTACAGACTAGTCAGTAGTGCAGTGGTCATAAAAACCTAAATAACAAATTAGCAGAATACAAACGGAAACATATAGAATGGACAAAGTTGTAGTTTGTTTTAAATGAACCAACCAGATTTCTCTAAGTGAACCTGAAAACAAACCAAAAACAATAGATCTCAGTTCTTTTTGTATTCACATTGTCAGCAATATTTCTAGAGGACTCACTTCTCTTACTAATTCTCTTTGGTACTGATGAGATATCGGGTCACTTTTTGGTCACACCAACTCCTGACACTGAATTGTGGGCAGTGTATAAATAATCACACGATCCACTTTACACAGCAAATGAGAAGGCAGAATAATATGATACAAAACAAGCCTACCAAAACTTAAAAAAGTAAACTAATGAGACAAGCATGAAGGAGGAATGATATTATTTAGAACTTGCATATCAAAACATAATATGAAAAAGGACATTTTTCACTTTATAATGAAATCTAAAATGGAACAGAATAGAAAATAATACTAGGAAAGAATCACTCTTATAAAATTGAGCAGACATTTAAAAAGAAGCATGTGTGGAATAAACAAAGGAGATCAATGGTTACTCAAAAAGCACAACGTATTTAGACTTAAAGAAGTGATGATTCCACCCAAAATTGAACTTATATAAACAACAGCCAGAGAGCCGCATAAGGTGCAGATAAGATTCTATTAACAGCTCTGTATTTTCAAGCCTCGGTTCCCATACTAAAAAAATTAACCGCTCCAAAACCAACTCTGTTTGGTTTGTTTACGGGGCGTTTACAGAAGACTGGGTTCATTTGATTTGTTCACAAATGCAAAAGAAACCATAATTCCATCTACTTTAGATGTTAAAATGGTGGGAAAACACCCTTTAAAAACGTCAAAGGTGTTAAAGTGACATTGGTTGTTCGGCAAAAACAGTCAGCATTTTGGTACTTGGTACCTGCTGTACCAAGTCCAGGAATATAGTGAAGCCATCCTAACTATGGATTCTTCTCCCTGCTGAGGTCAGGAAAGCGTTACTGTGCTCTCAAGACCAAGACAGAGGGAATGAGGAGGAGTTTCTTTCCGCAGGCTATTCGGACTCTTAATCAGACTATCACTACACACGGACCATAACCTCTAACACCTCACAGCACCACTGTACTTTATACACCTGCACATCACTACTGCCTTACGGCTTACGTCTTGTATCATACACACATATTTAAACATACATATTTTTCTGGCTCACATATATATATTATAAATAATTCTATATTATTATTTCTTTTCATGTACATACATTCAGTCTAATTCTCATTCTCATTCCAACTTGCACATCCTGGAGCATTGCACAAAACATTTTGTACATGTATAACTATGTATGTGACAAATAAACATCACTTTTGTCCACCCAAGGCACTTGGGATTGACTATACCAGAAGACATTCTGAAAAAGCTTTTCCTTCTTACCATAATGAATTACATAGCCAAGATATGTTAGATAAGCCAGAGTTAATAACCAAACAAAGACACAGACTGACCTTCGTCATCGCACCAGCTGGCCTGATACACCCGACACCTGCAGATCCTCAGTAGAGCCTGAAATCACAACACAAATCAATAAATGCCCACTTCTTCCAAGTACAAGAATGCATCAATAAAATAGTTCTATAGCACACTGCTCACAAAAAGGAGGGGATATTTTAAAAGAATATAAAGAGGATCCCACGAGACAATGTGGCCGTGTCCATGCCCCATCGCTGTCGGTGTGTCTTGGCAGTCTTGGGTGACCATACACCCTAATGAACAGTTCATGTGTGGCACTCTCGTCCAGTTTTAAATTCTTCCGTTCACCCCATAAATATATAACTGGCTACTCAATCACCGTAACTGAGTTTGTACCTCCTTTGCGTAATCAAAAAACTTTGACCTTCCATTTGAATTTCTGATGTTCTTGTTTAATTAAGTAAAAATTAAAGCTTCTTTAATAATCGCTTCATATTCATTTGGAAATATCGACCTAATTTTTGTGAGCAGTGCATTTAGAGTTTCTAAAAAACATTCGCATCATCTCAATAAAACACATTCTTTATTATCCATAATGACCATGTGGATATTATCCATTATCGAAAACTTTCCATTACTCAAGATTGTGTTGATGGCATACTAAGGAACAATTAAGAGTTCCTCAACTTAGGGCAATACACTACAGCATGAATACTAAAGGTCTTGCTGTTACCTTTAAGACCTTTGCACTCGTGATGCATTCAAGCTATACCCCATAGCACTAAAAGCCCTAAAGTAATATAAGCAGTGTGATGTTTTGGACAACATTCTGCCAGGAAACCTTGGCTGTTCACATTCATGTCGATGTTACTTGACATATATGGTTTAAGGTATTTAAAAACTTGATCTCGCTGTTCAATCGAGCATCTGTTTAATTTAGCAACCAAGGTCTTATCAATTTCTACGGGAAATAAAAATCTGTTTTTCCAACTCCGGACTTTGTGACCAGATACAACTGAACAAATTTTTTAAAGGTTTAGCATGTGTATTTGAAGTGCCGTAAATATTATTTGTGTCATATTTTGGTGTTTCATTTACTTTTTTAAATGTTATATATGTTTTAGGAATATTAATATTACTTTGCTTTAAGCAATAGCATAAATAGGAACCCAGTTATAGTCTGTGTTGGTTTGTTTATTTGGATTTATTTCAAGTCACTTTCAGCATCAATGGTAATTTTAAGGTTAAATATCGTCTGAACGTAGTTCTCTCATATAATTCTATATTTTTATTATATTAGAATTTCCACAGCTAAACAAATATAATACACTGCTATTAAAACTTAGGTGATATTTCGTTATGGGAAAATGCATTTTGAAGTATCCCCTAATTTTTGTGAGTAGTATATGTTAGCATACAAATCTCTAATTTGGGGTCACCCCTGTTCTGGTTGCAGACCCAGACCCCATCCTGAGAGACATAGACTCAGGAATACAAAACTCATAAACGAGGCTTATAGATAAACGTTCAACTTATAGTTAATTGACTCTGTCTGAACTTGATAATGAAGATGTAAGCAAAGACAATTATGAAATTGACAGACCTCGCCTTGCCAGATGTGGGATACAAATCAGAGTAGCACAATTTACAGAGAGCTGGTTTCCATGACTGAGCCTAACTAGTTTGTATCCTACCTGGTGAGGTGAGATCTTTGTGTTTCAGTTCTTAACGCTGTTAAACGTAAGCACTATTAAGAAAGGGGAGGTGTGTGGATCTGTGGTTGGCATGTGACCTGATCTGGGGGTGTCCAAATTCAAATTCAAGATTCCAGGTTTAACGTTCTTTAGGACTTCATGTCATCTATTAATGTATTTTATGAGGCATTTCAGTCAAATGTCAACAATTCAATTCAAGTTTATTTATATAGCACCTTTTACAATGGAGCATTGTCTCAAAGCAGCTTCACAATACTACAGTCTTAAAAGGCCAATCCCAAGTTGAGCAAGCCTAGAGCAACAGTGGCAAGGAAAAACTCCCTAAAATGGTAGGAAGATACCTTGGGAGGACCACAGTTTACTGAATATATTACTCCCAGAGATTCAGCAATTATTTAGCAATTAACAGGGATCATTGAGAGGGCCATGAAGCTCTGGGTAGATTTAAGCACCAAAGAGTCAACTGTTATTAAATTTGTCATTGGACTATGGGAGGAAACCAGTGCACCCGGAGTCAACCCACACATAAACACCACATAGGCAGAGTCAGAGGTCAGCACCGAACCAGGGACACTGGAGCCAGCCTTTAACCCTATGACAACTCGACCGCCAATAACAACACCTGAAAGAAACTGGACATTTAACAGTCAAGCAAGATCAAACGAGACTGCATTCAGCATTTATAAGATGACATTAACTAACCTGCTGGTAATGTTAGACAGCTTGTTTATGCATGTTCTATTCCTTCTGCAGTTCAAGCTATTTACAAGTTTGTTCATTTAAATAAGTCTATTACTACCACGGCCATAAAAGGCCATTTTCCCTTTACAGTGATTGGTAAATAAACAAAGGGAAACCTAAACAGGGAGATGAGGTGCCTAATGAACGTGTGGTGATGCTCACGTAAGTGTAAGGATTCAACATGAAATATCCATAAATGGCACAAAGGGGAGTCCAAGAGCTATGCAGGGCTTGGAACCAAAGCTGGACTAATCCACTCTCTTTGTGGGTCGAGGCCGAGTTGTGTCTCTTTGTAAAGTGCAGGTGAAAATCTGTCGGCAGACCTCTTGAACGGCATATAAAATGCAATCATTATCCAGGCTGAAGGCAGAAGGGCAGGAGCTCAAACCCTCCAACAGTATCTCCTGACATTAGGGATTAAAAAATATACACTGCTCACAAAAATTAGTGGATATTTCCTTATGGGATAATTCATTTCCAAGTACCCCCAAATTTTTGGAGCAGTATATATGAGCCCCTACTAACCCTTTATTGTTAAACTAGTATAATAGCAAAGGCTGAAAAATACTGAAAAAAAAACAAGCTATTGGGGGTCTGGCAAGCGCTTAGGGTGGTCTTGTGGAAGCAACAGGAGGTGAACAATGCTTAAAGGTGAAAGGGGGGCTAACAGCAGTGGAGGAACTGTCAGCAAGTTGAACTTGATCTTGATCTCCAAAGACCTCTTCACTGACACTCTCTCTAAGCATGACCCGCTTGTGCTCGCACACACAAAAAATAACCACGAGGAATCTACTAAAAATAAAGAACATGCATGAACAAGAGGCTTGCATTGTCTTCAGGAGTGCAGCCTACTACAATTAATTCCATGTATAAATGGAGCCTTTCGTTTGTAAGAAATTGTTTAATGTATATTATATTCTTAGTATATAGTATATAAACTGTCAGGAATTAAGGAATTAAGATCTAAGTTTTAGATGTCGAATAAAAAAAGTGCTCTTTATGTTTTCCATTAAAAGTACAGGTGATTTGAGTTTCCTTTCTGTCAAATAAATCAAACAAACAAAGTATTTATGGCTCAACAAACCTAGTTATTTTTTTTGGCTGGTTATTTATCAGTTCAATTCAATTCTATTTATATAGTGCTTTTTACAATAATGCATTGTATCCAAGCAGCTTTACAATTTTATATTATCATAAAAGGCCAGTCCCAAATCAAACAAGCCTGGGGCGACAGTGGAAAGGAAAAGCTCCCTGAAAGTAGTAGGAAGAAACCTTGGGAGAACCAAGACTCAACAGGGGACCCATCCTCCATGGGTGGTTTGGGATGTTAATTAAATAAATACTTAAAAGTATATTGAATTATAGCAAATTTAGGTAAATAATTTAAATCAATAATAAATTAATAATAAAGTTTAAATTAGTAATACAATAAATAAACTAAATTCTAAAACAAATAAATTATAAAAAGAGTCCTCAGTGGGTAGGTCTTTGGAGGCACATCGGTCTCCTAATTTCCAATTGATGGAGGGAGGATCTATTGGGCTAAAGCTGTGTATTTAGCCTTTAACCCTTGTATCCTGTTAATGCCAAATGGAATCAGACTTTAAAATCTGCTACAAAATACACTGCGTTAATTCAGTATGTTTAAATCATTCGGTGTCATACGTAAATTTGTACTCGGAAATTTGAACTAAATTATTGCATTACAGCCTGTGAAACCGGTTGTTGACCGAAATGGACAGATCTTGCAATAGTTACATTTTAGTCACTGTCTTTTTCTTCTTTCTTCCATATAAAGGGTATTTTACAGATACCGATCAGTTTCACCGATACCGAAACTAAAATGGGTCAGAGATACCACTGACAACGCGAGTGGAACACTACCATTTACACAGCATCCAAAGCCTGAACTGTTATATGCATCATTACTTCGAGGAAATACACAAGAACACTTACAACCATGAAACACACAATGAAATAAAAATGACTAAACATACTTCACTGGCATCACACAACCAAGAGAGAACGATTAAACTAGAGAAAACTTGAATTTCCAGAACAGGCATTGAAATGGCACCTATTAAACCTTTAAGTAGGTCTACCTGTGTTGTGCTAGTAACAGGAATTCACAGTGGTTAAATGACCGGCGTTCAGTATTTCCAGGTATACATAACAGAACACCGTAACTCCTATCAGCATGCAACACAGACCATAAAGTAGTTCCTACTCATTCACATAGTCAATGCAACGTAAATCAATATTCATTAAAACAAATTAAATGTAAACAAAACATAAAAGTATGACATATTTATGGCAGTAAAAATGCACAAGCTAAAGCTTTTTTGATTTGCTGTTCAGCTGTTCATGGTTGCAGTGGCAGGAGTTAAAACACATATTTATTACCTAGTATAATGTTATGTTAGTGTAATTTTTTGTAAGACCACAGTTGTTAAAGCGAATGGAAGCTGACTGGCTGCATACCTGCAATTTAATTTTTAAACCAAAACGTACTGCATATATGTTATTTTTGCTTTATTTGTAATTGCTTTAGGGTTAATGTACTGATTTACTTAATGCTTCGTAAAAAGGTTTTCATTAGGTAATTATACTACTACAAGCCTCTACTGATATTTTCCTTTAAAATAGGTGAACATCTTGTGGGTGGCTTGCATCGACTACGAACAACTCAGAGTCAAGTCAAGTCAAATTTATTTATATAACGCTTTTTACAACGGGGCATTGTCTCAAAGCAGCTTTACAATCTTATATTATTATAAAAGGCCAATTCCAAATTTACCAAGCCTAGGGCGACAGTGGAAAGAAAAATCTCCCTGATGGTACAAGGAAGAAACCAAGGACCAAGACTTAATAAGTGACCCGTCCTCCATGAGTGGCCCAGATGTTAATTAAGAAAATACTTAAAAATATATATTCAAGTAATAGTAAAATTAAGTGAATATTAATATTTAAAGCAATAATACAATAGATTTTAAAACAAAAAAAATGTAGTCATGCAGCAAAATACTCTAAAAAGTATAGAAAAGGCATTTTATTTGCTAGACAAATTTACAAAAATGTCAACAACAACAAAAAAAAAAAAGGAATTTAAAACAAAATATACAAGACCGAGTTCTCAGTTCTGTTGATGGTAAAAATGCTAAAAACTCATTCCAACCACGGCCATGGCTCGGAGAAAGACACAGAAACAGTGGCTCGTCTGCTTTAGTTTGGGGAAGCTAAAAAGTCACAGAGCCCCTTTTTTGCAGCCCTCTGCATTATCACAGGGCTGCAAAAGTGGTCCCGGGCCAGATGGCTGTCCTGTATCGGTGCACTCAATACCTTCTCTCTGATAGAGCAAGCAGACCGTTACACTCGCCTAAAGAGCCTGAAAGAGAATACAGGAAGAAAAGCCTTGCTTTCCCCAATCTTTAATTACCCAACTGTCTGTCGCTGCCTTTCAATGGCACTTTCTGAACAGCCCTGCTTTCTGAAGGGAAAATAAAAAGAAAGCCCTAAGAGCCTCAGGAGGAGACCTTCTGCAGGAGAGAGAACCTGAAGGAAAGAGGCAAAAAAAAAAAAAACCAAGACAGAGAGGGAAGAACATAAAAGATATGCAAATGCATGTGTCTAGGGCGACAGGCATTAACCACTGCTGGTGCTGTCTATTTTTATCTGTTGTCTCGTTGCAGTGAGGGGAAGGTGTGTGATGGCTTGCTTAAGCTCGGCTTTAAAGACCTCAGCAGACAGCCTGAATGAGCTCTTCCTTTGGAAATGTGCCACTTAACAAAGTCACAGAGAAATCTTAAAGATGAAAACATGTTAAATCGTGCTGCATTATAATAATGGGAATCCGTTAAATGTCACCGGTGTCGCATGTGTAACAGCTGGATGACAGAGGGTGAGGTGAACCACACCAAATAGACTGATTTTCTCTTGCAGATTCATTTTTTTCTTCACGCTCTGTTTACTGTAAGTGATATTCGACCATATGGTCCTGTATCATCTTTTCAGGGCACAGATAAAAGTGGAGGGAAAGTAATAGGTGCATGGGGAATGTAGCCAGGTTTAGAGGGCTGGAGGAAACTGTAGCACACTGCCTGCCTCTCCCCCCCCACGCTGCCCCCAGTGAAGTCCCCAAACGATACGAATGATTAGCAGGGCCCACAGAGGGAGATGAAGTTACGCTGGGCAAAGTGTGACATGCGACAGCGTGCGACACGCATTCTCTATCTGACAGGTGATAAAAGAAGCTTCCCAGATGAATATCGGCAGAAGAACGCTCTGCAACCTTGCAATTGTGGAAGATCAGCCAAACTGGCCAGGATGGGAGGGGAGAAGACATAGCGCTTGTTATTGTTTGCAATGAATGGTTTGAAAACAGCAGGTTTGTTGAAAGCGTGGCACTCCTCGCAGCTCAACATATGGCACTCAGAGCGAACGGAGCTCAGTGCAAACAAACAAACAACGGAATCGGGCCTCAGAAATTGTCAAGTATAGCGTTACACCATTAAGCCCGACAGCCATCATGAACTGTTCCCTTAGTAAATGGATTCTGACAGTCAGTCAATGAGTGTGATTACATGCATTTCATAATCTCATAACAGCACAAAATCGGTAATCAGGTCAACGAGTTCACATGCACTTGGGTAATCAGAGAACGGGAAAGCCCCGGGGTTTATACGACTCCAGCATTTTGTAGGTTTCTATTTCGCAACCAGCCAATAAGCTCGCAGAAGTGTCCTCTGTGTAAGTAAATAAATAATGGCATTTCTCATTACCTCAAGCGTTCCAGGGTTGCCAGACTCCACGAGAGAAACAAGCAACCAGGCTTATGGTTTGGTTTGTGCCGTCCACCACGTCTATGAACGTGAACCATGAATAAATGAGGTCCTAATGTTTAATTCCAATGGTGGATTTTGCACAGTAGGTTTCCAATATCATGCCAATACAACAAGCAAAAATAAAACCAAAAACTGAAGGTAGGGATTTAATGCAAAAGCAAATAATGTGCAATGATACAGTGAGCAAAATAGTGAGGTGTGACCTTAATGAAAGAGAGTAAAGAGAATGAACTAGAGTGTACTGGGAAACAATGATAAGCTTCACATGAGGAAGACATTTTCTAACTCGCTCTGTTTCAGCGCCAGAGCAGACAGCTCACAAAGGCAGTCATTGTGTCTCTTGGCTCCAGACCACAGCCAGAGTCCAGATTGTTCTGGACCAGCCTGGACCTGCTGCAGATTCCCCAGAAACAGAGCTCCATGACTGCTTTCATTCTCACCTCTCCCATATCACCCCCACCCCCTACCCCCGCGCACACCTGATGCTTCTTGAGCTTAATACTCCTCACGCTTTTACCATTTCCTTTTTGCAGTATTGCAGTATCTACGATACCAGGTTCAGATGCTGCAATGCGGCCAGAGGGCTCAGGTTTCACGCGGCTCGCATTTCGACGGCTTTTACCCGCAAAAAGCCAAAAACGCTCAACAATTTAATTGAAAGAAAAATAATTTAAAAAATAACATAACCCTATACAAAAATACAGTTTGTCAAGCTCAAGATATATTGAAAAGTAGTATTTTCTTAGAGGAAGTGCCAGATTTACAACTTACATTGCTTTGTTGGCTACCGCTGACAAGTGGAAGTGAAGCCAAGGACTAACTGCATTGATCAAATCAAAGTCTTCTCCAGACTGGAAAGGCTCAGCTAATCAGCCACATGCAATTTCACAAGAACACACCATGTGCATTTTTTAAACCTATTATTAAGAATTGATCAATCGAGCACCTCTCGTATGTTCGTGATGGTAGAGTGGTACATCGGTTCTTGTCGTTAATTCGCTCCAGAAGTCATGTCAAGTACCGAAAATGATGAGTACCAGGCAAAATTTTCTCAGAAAGAATAATGTCAATCGAATTTCTGAAATTAGGCTCCCAGGAAATCCACATTATATACGTTATTATATGCAATAATGGAGTTATAATGCACCAGTTCTCCCTGATTTACGAAGGGGCGACGTTCATAAGTTCATCATAAACTAAATGGATCATGAATTGAGGAGTTTAACGAGTGAGTGGAACCCATGATAAATAACGATGAATAAGTTACTGTTTAAAACACTTACGTTAACTTATAGGTGACCAAAATCATCAATTCAAAGCTTAATCAAAATCAACACTTAATGTATTGGTGAACTCAGCTCAGCCGATCAGCTATCTGCGGCCTGAAAGCCCAGCAAAATGTGTTGAGTATTGTACTGCTCAGCGGCTTTCATTCCATTCCTTTCGGCTGGCTTCTATCCCTGACCTTTTAGAACCCAAAGAGACATATTTGCACTGTATAAAAACACAAGAAACACAGTGGAGCTCTGCACTGAGTGGGAGTTATTGTGAATCTGAATAACTGAATCACTGTTTACTGAATGGTGATCTAATGAGTCGATATAAACGAGCCAAACGACCTGACTCATCCAAGTTCAAGTGAGTGCAAAGCATACCTAAAAAAACGCCAAGATCTGAGACCAAAAAAAAAAAAAAAAAAGTCACAGACAGTTTCTAATAGAGACTCTAATAGAGAAAGTTTGGCATTCTCTTAATCAAGGTTTAAAATTAAGACTATATAGGGTGAGGGCCAAAAGTCTGAGCAGTAGTGAAGATACTGCTTGGATCTTTGAGAAGATGCATATTTGATCTGGACTTCAAACAAACCTCAAAGCTTTGAAACAACTACTTAAAGAAGATCAAGAGTCCAAATGACTGCTCATGATCATCACCTATACAGCACAGAGATTGAATTGTGCCAGGGCGCCCTTTATGACTGCAGGTGTCGAGCACCATTGCTCTTGAATTCAGCCCTGCACATTAATGCCAGTGCCACAAGAGCTCAAGGCGGCCAGGCTCATCTCACCCAGCACTGTTCAGCCTTATCAGGTGCAAGCACTGTTCAAAGAAGCAGTTTCTTAAGCTGCCCTCAGAGTCCCTCCGTCCAGAGCAGATTGGGCTAAGGCTTTAGCGTTAGCCATTAAAATTCTTCTCCGACTGCCAAAGTCTTTGCGAGAGAGTATGTGTGCAAGTGTGTTTGCTATTAGCTGCCAACCAGTGATTTAACATCCTGTTCGGTGGTGCTTAAGGGACTCATTAAATTCACTGAAAATAATAGTGCTATTTCAGAAAACACACATCACACATCCTGTTCAATTACAAAGCTATGTCTACACAAGCTGCAGTCACTTACTACCAATTCTTTCCCTTTAAGTGCCTCTTTATATTCTGTACTAAATAGTACTTTATATCAGGTACTAAAGCAGTGACCTAGGAAGACCAAACTTCTCTCACAAGTAATAAGTAATAACTCGCAAGTAATCTCTACTGCTGAAATGAAAAACGTGTGGTCCAAAGGCAAAGTAATCATTTTTCTGTAAAATTGTTTACTTATAATAGGTTTAAATTGGAAGAAAAGGTAAAAATGATTACTTTCCACGTGGATCAGAAGTTTGGAGTTTCAGCAGTGTAGAGTACTCATCACCAGTAATAAATGAGAGATACTCCCAGCTAAGCAGCATTTGTGCTAGGAGACTGCAGTTCATCGAACCCGGTACAGTGTTAAAGCTTAATATCATATACGGTGCTTCAGATGTCTTGCCATGTTGGAGGTGCAATCCCCTTTACAACAGATCAACTTTCCACATATATTGCTTTTGACGTTTTCATTTCTCTCAAAGAGGAGCCAAGCTTTTAATCGCTTTTGAGGATCCATCTTCTGCGAGAACAGCGTGTGTTTAAACAAAACTACGTGATTGTTCGTGTTTACTTGGCACACCAGTTCTGGCAGATAGCTGTCTGCTTAGAGACGCATTTTTCATTAATTGTGGCCGTGTTTTCTTAAATTCTTAATATTAAGTGATAAGTGGAATTGAAATTCTTTTTTTTACAGATACTTGAGATTTTGGTACTCAACCCGTAGTGCATGTATTTTAATCTTTAGAGCTTATGGTCTGACAGTAGGCTACTGTGGGACTGTGGTGGCCTAGTGGTTCAAGTGCTGGACTACAGACCAGAAAGTTCAGGGTTCGAAACCCACCTCTGCCACAGTTGGGTTGCTGAGCAAGGCCCTTAACCCACAATTGCTTGGATTGTAAGACTGTATTAATTGTAGGTCACTCTGGATCAGGGCGTCTGCTAAATGACATAAATGTACAATAAAAGAATAATAATAAAACGAACTACCTCAACTACCTCTCAAGTACCAAGGGATGTCACCAACACAATAATTCCCATTTCTAATCAGACTTGAGCTGAACAAAGACGCATCACATACCTGAGAGAGAGATGCTAATGCTTCATATTTCTTCATAAACATTAAAAACTAAAATAATTTTAATACAGTTCTTAAAAAATATAAAGACTCAATTAAACAAACCTGACAAAATTCTAATAGTCGCTTATTTACTGAGGAAAATCATCAAGTATTACAAATTGGTGAGTATTAAAAGACACTATGATTAGCAAATAATTTTAAGAAGTAATCAGAGTAGATTCTGTCAATGGGATGACAAATCAGGTCTGACTGGTAGTAGGGATACAAGTGTTCCCTCGCCACTTCATGGTTCAGCTTTCGCGGAAAAAACATATTGAAATTCATTCAATAATTCATTCAAGCCCTACGATGCCACCCAAACGTTCTGCAGGTTCTACAGCTAAAATAGTGTGGAAATACTTAAATACATAGTGTCCTGGAAGGTAGCCCCTGCGTTAAACGAGGGAACGCTGTATATTAAAATCTGATCATCACAACACGTTTATGGAAGTTCATCATAAGACAAACAAAGGGACGTTGATGCTCATTATGCCGGAAAAGTTACAAAACCATTTCTAAACTGTTTGGACTCCACCAATACCCAGGCAAATTGTGTACTAATGGAGGGAATTCAAGACCACAAAGGAGTGGTCAACCAACAAAGAGAATTCCAAACACAGAGCTGTTCAACTGGTCTGCAAATTCACAATTTTAATTAGGCAACTCCTAAGCTCCTAAAGTCTCTCATACTGGTTACTATTCCTCATCCAGACACCACTGAATGAGAATGTGTCCATGACAGAGTTGCAAGGAGACAGAAATTCTGTTAAAAAAAAAAAGATCTGCTCATCTACAGTTTGCAAACGATCATGTGGACAAACCAGAAGAAAAAACATTCTTTAGACGGATGAGGCCAAAACAGACTTTGTGATAAAGGAAAATCCTACATTGCAGCATAAGAACCATATCCTTATCTGTGAAACATGGTGGTGGTAGTATCATGGTTCTGGCCTGTTTTGCTGCATCTGGGCTATAGTGGCTTCCCATCATTGAATTCTGAAACATATCAGCAAATTCTAAAGTAATTTGTCAGGACATTTGTCTGATGTTGAATAATGTTCACAAAACATAGGATAAAAATGAAATGTCCCCTATTTTTTGTGAGCAGTGTACATAAGCTTGTACCATAATTACACTGCTGCTATCTCGATAGCTTGTACCAGCCCAAATCGCTGTTAGGGAGTTTAGGAATTAGATTTTTTAAATGTTCTGCAATAAACACTGTTAGCAAAACAATGTGTGTCCATCTCCTTCCATCTCTCTTTCACTGCCTTTTTCCTTCGTCAGTGATTTTCCCTCCATGTTGCGGTTCCTGGATTGTGGGGGCAGAGGTGTCACAGTGCCAGCTTTTCACACTCTGCACTTACCCCCAAACACATTTTAAGGGTCTCGGAGTGTGTAAAATAGGTTTTTATTTCAAATCTACTAGCAGTTTTTCACTGCATGCTAAGCATTTCATTCAGAGAGAAATGTTTGCATTCGCTTTCTTTAGTCACAACTTGCAGTATAATGCACAAAACATTGTGACCTCACTTCCCCTAAGGATGTCTTTAACAATAAACCACATTCAAAGAGGACATTTCTGGAGAGCAACCAACAAGATTTAATAATGAGGCGGCATAATTGCCGAAATGTCCAAACACTGACGAGAAGGAAACAGAATTTGTTAGTTAGCTTTACACAGTTTTTGCTTAATTAACAAAGATGTGCTGCTAGATTTCCCACAAGAGCCAACAAAATTTAAAAAATCAGTTTGACTGTTTGCGTGAGAGTTGCTTGTGTTTCAACTGCTATATTTACTTGCAAAAAATAGAGTGGAAACAGCTGTGTGAAAAGTACCATGCAAGAGCCCTTAGCAAAGCACCAACCTCATTTTTCCACATACTGATCTCCGATCTCTTGAGTATTGGCCAATATCCGATACTGACATGATTCTTACATCAGCTGTCTGTCTGCATGCTCGGGATCATGGGTTTCTAGGAGCCTAGGACTGCAATTATTAATGTGAAACTGAACATCGACCAAAATGGATGTTGACCAGACCTTACACAGTCACTAATTTTTTTATGCTACTGTAACGTAAATAAACGATACGCAATTGAGTAAAAACAAAAGTGCAACACAACAATTAATACTGAATCTAAAGCCTAAACTGTTATATAAATATCATTCCCTCCCACAGACATCAAATCCCACAACTAATCTGTTCAAATACATGACAATGTTCAGAACGAGTACACAAAATCAATCATATGTACTGTAAAACCAAAATATAAACTTTCATGATGGAATATAAACATGAATAAACATTCCTCACTGGCTGCACACAGCCAAGACGGAATGAGCCACTTGAAGAAAAGAAAAAGAAAAGATTTCCATACCAAGCAATTCAGTATCACATTTTAAACACTTGAAACCTTTAGGCAGAGTTGATACTGCCATTTCATGTCTTGCCATGTTTCGTCCCAAAAGCGTCCGTGTGCAACACAGACCATCATGTAAGAACTTATGCACGAAGTTAAGGCAAAGCAAATTTATGATGATAAATTAAATTGTATTCAAAATATCATAATATCAAAATGGCTAACAAGATCAATCTAAAAGCAATGCATATAAGAATATGAGGTCACAAAAGGATCCGAGAAAAATTCTAAGCAACTTGTGTCTTCTCTTGCCCTGCAGAGTTGCAAGGAAATGGTCTAAAAAAATGTATAACTATGTAGTTAGATTTTGATCAAAATACCGAAGGACTTTAAATGAGAAGTGTTATTGTTTGGAGAAAAAAAAGAGATACTGCATTATCGTATCTGTAAAAACTAGTCATATCATGTTAGGGCCTGTTTTGCTGCATCTGGGCCAGAGCAGCCTGACATCATTAGTAACCTTTTGTTTGATCCCACGCCTTCTAGACCTTGTGGCTTATATCAGTGTTTGTACCTCCTTGGATACTCCTGTTGGGGATCTCCACAGCCAATCATCCTATTCAATTTGGTACTGGGATTTCACTGGATGCCCTGTCTGAGGCACCCTCCACATTTTTCCACTTCCAATTAAACACAGGATATAAAAATATCAGGAATAAAAACTTTGGTTTAAAGAAGAAATGAATGATTGGTATAAGTGAGGAATTAACATACTGTTAATTAGACATGTTTTGTTACTGTTTAGTTCAAAGGACTGAATGTATTCCATTTGCAAATATAATACAGAGTTGATCAGCAGTGATTTGCAACATTTAATGTAACAAGAATGAACATCACTATGAAGATGACCACAATGCAGAACACTGTTTTAAGAATTATTAAGTATTTTGCACTGAGAGATGCAGTCAATTACAGTTAATGGGACCACATCGGGACGCGATCAGTTTGGTCCTAATAACCGGCTGGTCCGATTAAATGAACATGCCCTATGTTACAAGACAGGACGTGCTATGTAACATATTAAATATTTATTAAACCTGTATTGTATGATTTACACGTATAGAGAATGTACAAACAAGAACTACTGTTGCTTACTGTTGTTCACCTCCCACTGGTTTTCTCTTGCTCAACTTTTTGGATTTCCTGACCTTTGATAAAAGCATAAATTCTCCCGGGGAGCACAGGAATCCTCCCATATCTTGCTGATCTGCTTTGCATCCGCTCTAAGTGGCGACTTGTGGCTTCTTTCTCTTATTCACTCTCCCGTTCTTTGATCCGATTAAGCAGAATTTTGGTCCAAATAAGCGAATAACATTACACGTATATAATAGGGCTTGTTTCGGTAATTTTAGGATTTGGTCTGAATAAGCGGCTGGTTCCATTAACCGGTGGATTGAAGGGTTCCCATATGGGAAATAGACATGCGACTCGAAGGGCAGCAGAAAATCAAGTGAGCAAGTTTGTCTGTGAATACGTTTCAGAAGACTCCACGTTAGAATGAGAAATGTTATGGTCAGCAGTGCCAGATAAGCCAGGGACAATATTTCAAGATCTCCCAAAAACGTATTGAGTTTTCTCATGCAACAGTGTCGAGCGAATGAACAGGCTGTTCAGAGCATGTTAGAGCCAGTACTTTCATCTAATTCGTGCAAACTGCGAGACTCACTGTCCCCATGGGTCAGTATTCCTGAAAAACAGTTTCAACACCCAGTGGAATCTACTTTACACCTGAATCGCAGTAGTTATAAAGATCAATGAATAGCACTGTTAGATGGGTGTCTGTAAAAAAGTTACTGTTACGTATATGTTTGTGTCTGTGCATATGTGCATGTGGGCACGGTGATGGATTGGCTGTGAAATAAACAAAGTGGCTTCTTCAGTGCTATAATGTAATGTAATCTTAAGATCAAATTTATAATTTACAGTAAATCAACTAAAGGTTGGGGGCATTGTGTAACGGCTTAATTACGGCTAATATAATTCCTTTATATTCCTTTTTCTGAATTTAATGAACTGAAGCATCATTAATCATTTAGCCATATGCAATTCGCTGTGTCCAACACAGGCCAGTGAAAACGATAGGAAGTGTTCAAAGTTTGGGGCCATTTCAAGAAAAAAAAAAAAAAACACACTAAGAACTTCGATTCTAAACGTCCAATCCACAGAGCAGACCTACATTACGTTAACATTAAGTGATTTTGATAAATCTATGAATAATGAATACTGACTCATCAACTGGGTCTTTCACATTTTGGATTTCTTCAGCTTCGGTAAGTAATGAGGATGTCAATGAGGGGTGGGGAAAATAGATTTTTAGATGCATCGCAATTTGGACATTAACGATTCTGAATCGATTAACAAATGTCAATAATCGATCATCAAGCACCCTTGCATCTGAACATGTAGACCAGCTTCTGTTCTAACACAAAAACTTAAAACAACACAGAGGGTAAATGGCAGAACCAGACGCAGCGTACAGAGACAAAACTGGTGTTTATTGGAGTAATCGACAGGCAGAATCAGCGTCAACAAACTCTCTACGGTCAAACACAAAAAGACAATAAGTGATCAGCAGATGTAATCCAATAAGGGCGTGACGAAACCGGAAGCAGGTAAATCAGCGATAATCCACAACAGTATAAAGAGCTTAGAAACGAGGTGAGAGCCACGAGCCACTTAGCAGAGAACTAAAGTGCAGGAGAGAACTAATAAGGAACAGGTGTGTGTGTGATCAGAAGGACGGTAATGAGGAGTGTGTGATAGGCTGGATTTGATCGCCTGAGCAGTCCCTATGTGTGATTATATTGTATTGTCCCTTGTTGGTATTATTTCATTATGTTCTATCATTTTGACTCTTCTTTCTGCAGATGCTAATTAGTTATTTTTTTACTTGCTGAATTTGTGTTCTACGTCCTTTATTTTATTTGTTTGATTCTCAGGATTTTGATTTTATGCTTAGAAATGTTGAGCTCATTTATTTATATAAAAGGGCAGACATTTATTTGATTATTTATTTAATTGCTAAATTGCTTCCATTTGTTTTGTTAATAAAAAATTCATCTTCGATTCATGAGGTGCCTAGAGATTCCCACGCCTAATATTTATAGTACAGCTCGTACAGAACTTCCCAATAAGAACTCCCTGTATGCTATTTGAGTCATGAGTGACAGCGGCTCCTGGCTGCCATGGAATTACCAGTAGCTGGGCTGTCTTTGAGTCACCTTATTCGGCGTGATGGTGACTCGGTGAGACACGGGTGTAGAGATTGGATGGGGCATCACAGATTCCTGGTGTCATTCTGGGAATGGCACACTTAGTCACTCTGTTAAAGCCAGAGGCCAAGGCTTTTCATTTAGACCTGACTCCATTTAGAGCAATCACACACGCACACACTCACACCAAATCACACTGAAACCTAACAGGATGTGACATGAGAGTGCCCAACAAATTACACCGGGGCCTACAGCATCACTGACCTCGCAATATCACGACATCCAAATATGAACCAGATGTTCATATTCCTACTCCACTACGTGTAGCTCATTGTCACGTTCCCTTAAATGAACCCTTCGTGTTCAGCAGAACAGAGAATAATCAAACCATGAGTGTTCTGTTATTCAAATCAAAAAGTACGTATCGCATCATATTTGACTGCATTGAAACAGCTCTAAATCTGACTCGCATACTTTTCATGTTTTTTTAAAGACCTTTTCATATAAAAAGGAAACTAATGAACTGCTAGGTTGTGTATTTTTTTCATCAAAGTCTAATTCTATGTTCTTTTGACGCAATTAAGTAAAACAAAGCCATAATGCCTGAAAAGCCATGGCGACTCACAGCAAGAAGATCCTGGGTTGCCACGATAAAGCGTTCTGGGCCCTTTCTGTGTGGAGTCTGCATGTCCTCCCCATGTCTGTGTGGGTTTACTCCGGGTAACCCGTTTCCTCCCACAGTCCGAAGTGACGCGTTTGAGCCAATGAATGAAACATGATTAATTGATTACGATTGCGAGTTAATTGGCACGATCTCTGTGTATATATGACTAGTCCTAATGTAACCTCTCCGTCTCTAAAATGGCCACTTTTATCACCTTTTATCACTCTTCGGGTTTAGAGCTATTCTAACGTTTCAACTTTGTTCTAGCAGAAACGTTTTCTTTTTGGCTTTTTCTTTTAGCATTTTAGAAATTCGCAAACATTTGGTGGATGGAAAACCTGTTGTTGACTGTAGGTACCCGTATCTATCCACAATTTAGAGTAAACCCACACAAACACAGGAAGGACATGCAGACTCCACACAAAAAAACGCTCCACTCTGGGATTAAACCCGGAACCTTCCTGCTGTGCTACCCACCGAGCCACTGTGATGCCCTTTAACTAATACAGTAACCTTTAAAACAGAACCTATGTCTTTTCCAAACCTTGTTGTCCATTAGCACTCTTGTCGCATGAGCTGACTGATGATCTAATTACTCTGGGACTGCAGTTACTGTCAAAGAAAATCAGTTTGGGTGATACTTATTTGTGTGTGTAGAGGTCACGCACAAATAAGTATCACTTAATTCATGTTTTTATTGTATATTTAAACACAAATATCCTGAATCTACGTAAGTAAGTACTGGAACGCATTTGCTTCAAATGTGAGAGGTACTCCATGTTGTCCCTGCAGGATACAGCACATATTAAGCACCGGCTAGGATGCTTACACCTAAACCCTTGTGTTAATCCGGGAGGATAGATACCCGAGCCGATGCGACCCTGACCAGGAAACGCGAGGTCAAAATCTTTCTCCCCCCGAAAAAGCAAAGTTATTCAGTTCAATAAAAAAAATTGTCCACCATGTTTGACAGCACAAGAACCCAGACATGTTATGTTTAGTAGAGCAGCTCGACCCTCTGGGCACATATTTCCATTTGGCATCTACTGTACTTGCTGTTATTATTATTGGCCCTAATATATCACTGAAGCTTCCTCAAAGGCTTCCTGACAGAATCCTCGAGCTTCCTAGCACTCTCTGAAACTGTGTTCACCATCCCCACAGTGCAGTCGATGCAGAAGTACTGCATGCTGCTGAACACAACACCCATTTCTTTTACCTCCACCTTAATTCACCTAGGTTTTTCACAGTCGGTAGAAACACAGATGAGCTCATACCCGCTGATCTGCTTCATTCCAACATCTCAGCTTTGTACAAACAGTGCTAAAAAATGCCATCTGCGCATAGGTGTGTGGTTCTGTAGGATTTTCAAAAACAGCAGCAGCTTTGTGTTGAGCTGTCAGGATTATTATTCATGTATGAGCTAACTCGCTCTTGTCAGAATCCGCAGTGAAATCTGCAGAGTTTAAGAAACACCTACACAGCTGTCTACATCTGTCAGAAGCCGGTATCAACTGAAATCAGGAGCTTTCCTGCTAATTTCATGCCAGCGTTGCATTTATACTTATTAATGTAGGTCATTTCAGAATTCTCTTTACCACAAAAATTGCATCCGCAATACGAGTTTGTCATTTGTTCTTCCAAAAGGGCTTTGCATTCGATTTTCTAACATGACTTTTGAATGTAAAAACTAAAGTTCGTATGTCCACAAAACCATATGGTGGTAGCCTAGTGATGAAGGTACTGGAAGTATGGAGAATCTTACAATCTTCTGGACGAACAGAATCTATTGTATATAATAAAGTATGGAATTAAATACTTAAAGAGAAAGCAGTATTATGAAGTATAATAAATAAACTATCAATTATCATATTATATATATATATATGCTCACCAGCCACTCTATTAGGTACACTTTGTTAGTACAGTGTCAGACTTTATTACACATTCATTCATTCATTCTTTGTCTTATCTGCCTCATCCGGTGCCTAGCTGGCAGCACAGGGTGCAAAGCAGGAACAACCCTAGACAGGACGCCAATCCATCAAAGGACGCAAACACACACACACTTTTAGGGTACTTTAGATACATCAATTAACCTAACGTGCATGTCCTTGGACCATGGGAAGAAATCAGAGTAAGCTCACATGTGTGCAAACTCCATACAGTAGGGCTGCTCCACCTGGGATCGAACCCAGGACCTTCTAGTTGTGAGGCGATACTACTACTATTACTCACACCATTACAGCACCAACAGCATAGGAGGCATGTGAGTATAGTAAAGCCATATGGGTTGGAAAGAGTTTGTGTGTGAAAGATTATGTATGTGACCTAACTTATTGTCTGTACATCCTTCCTCCATTATCTTCCTCTTAGCCAGTACCCATCCGGAAACTCTGGCCTGGACGTCAATCCATCATAGAGCACACACACAACGTCACACTCTAAAAGCCACTTTAGAGATGGCAGTTAACCTAACACACATGTCTTTGGACTGTGGGAGGAAACAGGAGTAAACTAACCATAGACAAGGGGAGGACATGCAGACTCCACACAGAAAGCACCCAGGCCACTTCACCCTGGGATTAATCCCAGGACCTTCCTGCTTTGAGGCAGCAGTGCGAGCCACTATACTGCCCCAATGTAACTCAATGTAATAAAACTTAATGCACTGCCTGACTATAATATATATGCTCACCAGCCACTTTATTAGGTACACCTTGTTAAAACCCCATTTTACATGTATTAATTTATCCGCTTGGCTTGGTGGCCTAGCTGGCAGCACAGAGCGAAAGGCAGGTATAATGCACCAATCCATTATAAGACTCACACACACAGACCATTGGGGAACATTAGAAAGACCAATTAACCTAACGGGCATGTCTTTGGACTGTGGAGATACAGCTATAATAGAATAACAGACAATATGAGTGAGTATATTGGGCTTATGTAGTCCAGTAAGCAAGTCACTGCTGGTTCTTGTGTCCTTCAAGAGGTAGCAGTTTTGGCGATATAGCATCCAGAGGAAAATCTGAATTTGGAATTTGAAATGAATTTGAAAGTGAATGGTGCCAGTCCGTTTTTGCCATCTTCGACAGTGTGGTAAACCTAAAGTAGGTCCTGAACGGGAATGGTCCGTACTAATTGAAATGCTTCCCGCTGAGACAGGTGGCTTTAAAGGACGTGACTTTGATGGCAGAGGAAATAAAGTTGTACATAAAACGAGGCAAAAGATACTAGAGTGGACGAGAGACATGCTGGGAGTGAAAGACGAGAAAATGAGAGAGCAATTCCCTAGTGACTGATACCGGATTCTGTTTGAGGTCTGTGTTGGTAAGTCATCTATACAGAGCACTCACTATCAATGCGCTACATTATACACCCACACACACGCACACACACACTCACACACACACATTCACAGCCCATGTACCACTAACAGTGGACACCAGGGAGCCCAGGGTACTGCCTACTGCGCTTTACCCGTGTGTCAAATCTTATTTTAACACGCATGAATAATTGAAATAAGATGTATCTGAGATGCTATATTAAAAGCCTGTGTGTATGTTGCTGTGTGTGTGTGTGTGTGTGTGTGTGTGTGTATGTTTAATATGCTTATTATTGTCAACTTTTTAGTGCTGTATTGCTCCCTGGTAGATGTTATAGGGTGAACAAGCTCTTTGAACAGCCTGCATCTGGCTTTTTACCATTTTACCAGCACAGCTAATCACACCAGAGACACACAAGTATTGATTTATATAATCCTTAACATACAATGTTACTGAAGCACAGAAACATGAGCAGGCACAGGTACCTGCGTTCACAGTTTCGTGTTAGTGTCAGGAAAAAGAGCCTGCAGGTGTGTGACGGTTATTTATGACACCCGTCTCCTCGGATGTGGTGCGGGTACTGTAGGTAACGCATAAAAATACTCATTTATTTGTCTGAAAGTGCATTCCGAGACAAATTCTTTTAAAAGGAATTAAAAAGATTGTGCCTTTTTGCTGTTGAAGGACGTGTTTTGCTTTATTTGCTTTCATTGTTTTTTTCTTTATATATGCTAAGCTAGCAGGATGAAAATATTAAGCCGGGTTTTTTTTTTTTTAAGTTTCGGTACAAGCGCCGTCCGACACGGATACGTACCCAGAGAGAAGCCGAGAAAGAGTGCATTTTTTTTTTCTAATACAGCTGTTGAGAGAGCTGTGAAAGCATGTCTGTGGGTTAAAATGAGAACAGAGCATAAGAGGGCAAAGGCAAAGAAGCGCACACTGAAAAGGGAGACAGCTCTTTATCAGAAAAGGAGAAGCCGGAGAGATCAGGAGTGGTGGAAAAACGGTGGAAGAGGAAAGAGTTTATATAAAGGGGACTTGTCTGGGATGGATCACACCACACACACATACACACACACACACACATGGTCCATTAAAGGCACCAGGCCCAGGTTTAGGGCCACCTCTCTACACGCCACGAAACGTCCCTTCAGAACAGGTCCCCTAGATATGAACCAGATCCTTTCTGAGAGTGGGTTCGAAGGTTCATATATCCAGCATATTTAGCCTAAGCATCCAGCTTGTGAGTCTAAATCACCTTATCTTGCTTACTTTTATTTATATATTGCCTGTTATGGCTCTCTGCTTCTTACAGAGGCCATTGCTGCTTTTATGTTAATACCAGACATTCCGGGTTCAAAATAGCTCAATATTTCCATTAAAAGAGATTTGTATTGTACACAGTACATGGGTCATGACCACGGTCCGACCGGATTGCACTTCCCAGCATCCATTGCTTCTTCCACGTCATCCCTGCGAGTTGTATCACCTGTGTTTACGCTCTGATTTCCTGATTTATTTCAGTTGTTTTATTTCTCTTATTGGTTTAGTTTTTTAAACCCTGTGCTGTCGTCGCTGTTTCCTGCTTCCTCGTGCGAGTGCCTTGCCATTTCTGCTTGCAATGCAGTGAATTGTTTGTGTACTCTGTCTGCCCAGGTCTTCTTTCCTTACTGGACTTTACTGCTTTTTTCCATTCAATTCAATGCAATTCAATTTTCTTTATATAGCGCTTTTTACAACGTAGCATTGTCTAAAAGCAGCTTCACAATATTACTGTCTTAAAAGGCCAATCCCAAGTTGAGCAAGCCTAGGACGACGACAGTGGCAAGGAAAAACTCCCTAAAATGATAGGA
Source organism: Parotocinclus spilosoma (assembly GCA_033117975.1). NCBI lineage: Eukaryota > Metazoa > Chordata > Actinopteri > Siluriformes > Loricariidae > Parotocinclus > Parotocinclus spilosoma. Next base: position 5,520,814 of record JAVSBV010000049.1, read on the forward strand.
AGAAACCTTGGGAGGACCAAGACTCAACAGGGGACCCATCCTCCATGGGTGGCCTAGATGTTAAATAAATAAATACTAAAAGTATATTAAATTGTAGCAAAATTAGGTTAATAAATAAATATATAACAAATTAATAATACAATTTAAATTAGTAATAGAAACATTTGAAAATAAACTAAATTATAAAACAAAATAGGTTATAAAATGAATCCTTAGTGAGAGGTCCTTGGAGGCACATCGTCTCCTAATGTCCAACGGATGGAGGGAGTTCCTGCACTCTGGCTGAGATACTGTAATAAGGACTGCCTGCTGCTTTAACTACAACTGAACTTGGGGACTGTGGTAGCCTAGTGGTTAAGGTACTGGACTATGGACCAGAAGGTCCAGGATTCAAATCTCACCTGTGCCACAGTGGGGTCCCTGAGCAAGGCCCTTAACCCACAATTTCTTGGATTGTAAGACTGTATTCATTCTAAGTCGCTCTGGATAAGATACATATGGTAAGTGTAAATGTAATTTTGTTTGAGTCTTTCCTCTCAGTGATCACACTTATGTTGTCCTATTGGAAACCCACAACATTCCAAACCCTACAAGTAAGGTTTTGGGGGGGGGGACGCTTTACCAGTTACCAGTATACAGTACTAATATCCTGTTTGTTTTGTGGTGGACTGTGTGGTTCCTGTGGTTTTGAATTTAAAATAGGTAGTTTTCCACAAGTCAAGTCCAGATCTGTTTCGTTTCACTCCATAGCTCATTGTTAATGTGGTACTTAACCAGGACCAAGTGTTTGGTTTCTGTCATACTGACCCTTTCTATCGAATCCATTTAATCCATTTAATAGTATCCCATCATCTCTAAGGGTTTTTAGAAATAATTACACCTTTCAAATTTGCACCGGTATTAGACATGGATTATGAGCACAAATCACCTGGACACTGCTACGATCAACACCTGTGCGACCAGGGGCGATGTTCTAACAAATGTAACGAGCAATGGCGCTCGTTGTTTTCCAGTCTGGCAGATTTCTTGTCATACAGCCCCGGGTTTAAAAAGCATTCAGCCAAACCGAACCTAGTGTCATTATGGATGTACTTTTAAACTTTTAGACGCTTCATCATAGAACGCGACTCGTATTTCCAGCTGCTCCAGATTAAGATGATGAACGTAAGACTATGGAGTTAATTGACGCTGCAGCAACGACCGTCCAATGGCAAACTTTTACAGACAATGTTTTTCCTGTCGATGTCGATTTCATATTATCAAACCAACCCGATCCAGCACAACGCTTTCCTGTTCAACCACAAGTTTCTTATCTTCAGTTGTTTCTTCTCCAACATCCTTCCACGTGGCTCTTCCATGTAAACAAGTCTGGAGCACTGGATACAAGGTAAGCAGCACTGATCTGATTAATAACAGCAAGGCATGCAGACATGCTGAGGTGTAAAATGTATAGGTAAATACCCACAAGTTTATCTTTCTATAGCCACAAAAATAAATATCATTTCATATCAGCATTAACACTGGTTATGTAGGAACAAGATGTTTTTTTATGAAGTGAATCGTCCCAACTGTGAAGCATGGGGGTGGTAATGTGTGAATAGTTGGTGCGATGAGGCACAATATCTTGAATACCAAATCAACACGTCACAACGTGACCTAGAGTTAATCTTGGGCTCAACTGGGTCCATTTTCTTCAAAGTTGTGACAAAATGGCTAATATCAAAAGCCACTGCTTGAGTTTAAATGAAAATGGGGGCTAAATTGAATGTGTCTCAGCAAGAAGGTCCTCAAACCTGAGTTTCACGGCAGGTCTGTACCAAGGAATCAAAGCTTCCAGGAGCATGGTCTGTGAATCAGGTGGAACCCCAAAGCATTTGCAGTCAGAGCAATTTCACGACAATACGGCAGTAATGAAGTGCGTGTATTCTTTAGTAAAACCTTATTACCAAAGACAAGCACATGAGATTTTGTATCACTTTTGACCTTTTTAATTGGTTTGTGTTTATTAATAAAGTCTCTTAATAGTAGTACAAGTGGTGGAGACATACGGAGATGGTTTACATTGTAAAGCTGTTCAGTGGCCAAGCAGTACAAAAGCTTTTTGTCACATCTATCTATATATTTTTCTTCAGGAGAAAAAAAATGAAGACAAAAACAACACGTATTTGTTTGTTTGTTGAACAAAACGGAGAGGTTGCGTGCACTAAAGAGGTCTGATGGAATGATGGAGTCGGCTAAGAAGAGCGTGGTACAGACTTGTTTGGAGTTCAAGCACTCAATAGTAAGGAGGACGTGGCTAAATGAGCTCTGTTGAACACATTGGATGGACATGAACACAGTGTAGTTACTTACCTGGTTACAAGTTTGCACGGGAATTATTTTTAACCAACTAATGTCACAGTAGCTTAACGTTCTCATTCGCTACTGGAAATTCAGTGGTTCATTGGATTGTGGTACAAATCAAGGTTTATAGGAATGTTTTCTTTCTCCCAAAACAAATCAGTCATTTGAAATACATAAGCAGTGGCGGGTGAAGATTAGCTTAGCGCTTCCACCAGTCAGAGTATGACATGATCCACTCAAAAGTCTCTTAGCACTCGTTTCAAAGCTCTGTTCACAGCTTAAAGGGTTGGTGAACTGTTCCTATACATGGTACGTTCTCGATAATAGACATTAGATAGAGTGGAATTTATAAAGAAACAAATGTCCACAGGTCTGATATCTGCCACATTTCCTCAACAGCCCCACTCGGGGTGCCTTATGTTCACAGTTAATACACAGTATAATACATTTCATTCTGCACAAATTGTGCCAAGAACCAACACTGTTCAGAGTCATTGGAAAATGGATTAGTTATTGCTTACCTTTAAAATGGTTCATGCTATCTTTAATGTAGACACACATTTGATCTGTGGAACTGTTATAAGTGCAAAGGTAAAATTGGACCTCACTTGGTTGGTTATGGAAACCCAAATCTCGGTTTTTAAAAAAACATGGCTCTTATTCATTAAAGCTGGGTTGCTTTGAGGCAAAAATGGAAATGGCCCTGCCAAAGCGGTTAGTCATCGCTTTCTTTTGTTGGTGCATCCAGGATACATTTTAGAGAGCTTGATTTGCTGTTAGTAAAACGAAACCAAATCTCGAATAAAATCAGCACATTTCCAGCTTTTAGCAGATTCCTTTATCCAGAGCGACTTACAACTGAGACAATCTCACAAGGTACTACTACTGCCCAGTAGTTATATTGGTATTATGTTTACAGCATATAGAGGACCTACTTATCTAGAGCGACTGACAATAAAGATGAGCATTTGAGGCTTGAGGAGGAATAAGAGCTTGGAAGACCCAGTATTCCAAATTACAATCTTCTCATTGTTGCCCATTTGCCTTAACCACTTTTGGTGATCTTGGGCCACTCTTTGGCTCGGTTGTGTTAAAATGTAATGAGGGGTCATAATGTTTTGCTCAAAAACATTAGGGGGTATTTAATTATGGGATAGTTTATTTTGAAATACCCCCTCATTTCTGTGAGCAGTATATTTATTTCCAAGCTGTATATTTATTTATATATTTAGTACCAAGCTAGCCACTATTGGACCCCCAGCCATCGCCTGCTCACCTTAATTGTAAATTGCCATTGGTTAAGACCATATGCTAAATGGGATTAGGGCAAGTAGGCCATTGGTGTTCTACCACTCAGGACCGTTCATGTGTTCGAATCCTCCACTTTCTACACGACCACCTGCTTCTTACACTTGTATCCATTTTTTGAATAATAAACAACACATCTTAAACTATTTGGACTTTGTCAGTGGCTAGCCTCAATCTGACATCTGACTTTCATTGTACTGGCTTATTAGGACACTTTATAATCAAAAGTTTATGGCCACCTAAACATTAGATCCAAACAGGTCTCGGTCTTCTGAGAAGGCTTTCCAGTTGATTTTGGAAAATGTCTGAGAGGATGAAAACTGATTTTAGATGCTCAACTCTGGCTCATATTTGGCATTCCAGGAATTCCATGAAATTTGGCAAACCATTACTTTACTGACTCTCTGAGTGTCAAATTGAGATTGACTGAGCCGTTCACTACAAACCATTGTATCGCCACTGGATGTCTACAGAGATTGTGTGCCTGTATGCATAATATTATGAACCCATTCACTAATTACAAGGGGTGTTCATGTACTTTTGGCCCTTTTAGTGTTTTAATCAGGGTGTGTTACAGCTGCAATGTTTAAATAAACTGGTTGCCATTGCTGATTTCGCCAGTTCAGATCATTTCTCGTTGCAGAGCTGTACGACCCGGAGTGCCTCAAATGATTTCTCAGCATCACAAAACTTTAATGAATAACAGCCCATCTGACATGAAACCAGTCTATTTCCAAATAGTGGTTAACACGATGGTGTGGTTCTAACCATTTTTTCTAAGCTTTTCGTTTCTACGTAAAAGTAAAACAAGCCCTTTGTACGCCGAGTATGGTTTCCATTAGATTCTTGGGTGAGAGTTTGCAGCTTCTGGATCCTGCTCTTAAACAAAAGGAATGTCTCATAAATATGTTCTGTATAAATATCGTTATGAAAACGTCCAAATAAATACATCTCAGACATGACGTCTTCCAAGATACCAAATGGGTCATGGGTCAATAATATTAGTCCTTCAAAATAGGCATAAAAAAATCCAACGTCTAGGGGCAGGCAGTATGCTAATGTAAACTTTTTGAGGTTTAAAATCAAGTCGGTACTTTTTATAAAGACTTAGAAAGCTTCGTCATTAACAGAATCTCTGGTTTGGTTACGAATTACTTAACGGGCCCAGATTTGTAAGTGGAATTTAAAGACTTTAAGACAGACTTAGTAGATACAAATATTGAGCGTAGATCTATCTCAGTTGTCTAAATAAATAAAACGATTAAATGGGGATAAAAGGCAAAAAAAAAAAAAATACCCCAATAAATGAGCAGATGCATTTAAATGCTTTTCCAAAAATATATGCAAAGCAAAATGTGACAAAAAACTATACTACGCAAGGTGCAACGTGAGAATTAATGAATATTTACAAGAGCACATACATATGTGAACACATCAGGAGTGTTTCCCCACGCTATAAACGTGCAGAAAACTTTGTTAAAAAGGCACTATGTTGTCATTTACAAATAGATTGCAAATTCAGATTAGTCGTAATATAGATGCTATATTTGAACGCAGTTTGGTTTTGTAGCTTCGTCTTGTTTCCAGTAATTCAAACATTCGTTCGCAGAATACACATTCCAAAGGCTTTTTCAAGTTTTGGACCATTTCTACACGTAATCATAGGAAGAGCTTTGGTGACTTTGGTGTACGTGTAAATTGGTTTGATCTTCTTGGCTGTGCGTTTACCCAAAGGTCTCGTGGAATACGGAATCTGAAAAATTTTGGACGTGAAGTGCTTAGCGTTATTGCTGTTACTTGTTTTTTTTGGGGGATCCCTGGTGGACTTCACCAGTGCTCGAGGTGGAGGTCCATGGTAGAGTTCAGGCCGATGTCACTCACGTCCAGGAACTCGCTGTTAAAGATGCTGGGTACCGATGGAGTCATGGTGTTGCTGCTGAACGCCGTGGCCGAGCTGGGAGGTGTTAAGTCTAGCCACTCCATGCTCTCCCACGGTGACTCTGAAAACGTCATGCCAAGCCCTTGACCATCTGTAGGCACCGGCGAGACTTTGGTCGCCATAGGAGACAGAGGTGTGTCCATCATCTCCCTGTTATTGAGCAACTTGTCATCGTGGTGATGCCCTGGGAAGTCTCCTGCGTCCTCGTCGTTGCCCAGTTTGACCAGGATGATGTCGCTGTGGCGGTTCACAGGGCTGAGAAGCACCTCAAGCTGGCAGTCGCCGGACCCTGCATGCTCATACGGCACCTCTGAGGGCGACATGTGGCTGTAGTGCCGGTGGAACCTTGGCATGTTGGTGGCACCTGTGCCATTGTTGCTGGTCGAAACTGCAAGATGAGGCACAACTTTGGTTACAGGGTGCCTCTCGTCCTTGGCGTTAGCTGGCATTTCTTTTGGGGGGAAAAAGTGGAAGGTGGAAGGATATTACAGCACAGATAGTGATGCATTAAAACAGTTTAGATAAAGGGATAGAGTGGATATGGAATGACACTTTTAGGTTGATGTTCAGCTACTGAACAGCATGCCAGGGCTGCACTAACTCGAAACGAAACAAGTTAAATGTTGTCCAGTATCTACAAAGCAAAGCAAAAAAAGCATCCAGTTTAACCCCTTGTAGTCCTGGTCAGGGTAACTTGGGATGTCTGGAATGCACTAGGTGCAGGCAGGCCATTCCAGGGTTCGCCCCGGAATTACCCAGGATTCAAACCCAGGCCCACATATACTACCAGCAGCGACTCTAACTATGGCGCCACCAACACTGAACACAAGGTTTAGTCAACTGAAAGGTTCTAGAACTGCAGTTATTGAGCCTCACCTCCACTTTCAATAAGGACATCAAGAAGTTCATCCATTTGCTGGCTTCTGGTCATCTGCTGCAACAACAGTAAGTATGTCCATTAGACAATCATGCTGTCAGACCATTTGAGTACTGGTGCTCCCCATTATACTGTGGCCCAGTTAAGGATCTATGGACTTTACTATGGGAAGGCGATAATACATGTTACAATACACATTCAGCAGAAACTGTACTTTGAACTTTGTAAGGTGGGCTAGTTCACATTTCTTGTGTTTAGCAGAGGCGAGCAGAATGTTGTTTACTCGGTCTCAGTCACATGCGAGCCTCATCATCGAGTGGTTGAATTACCGACCACGTACAGGAAATACCTCCTTGTGGAAATGCTGCACAATTTGAAACCCAGGATGTCTGGGAAATTAAACGTAAAATGAGGGGCGATCTCACTGGCGAGCCGAAATAATGGATGGTAAAATTAATGTAGAGCGAGAGCTATGTTTCAATTCAGGGACTGCATGCTTTGACAGATGCTCTCTACAAAGGCATTTACTTCGAAGACTGCAACCCCCGAATTGGGATACAACCGAGGTCAGATTTTGGGAGCTAACGAGCTGGATTCACTCTCGGCAAAACTGTACAAACCTTTTGCTGCATGTTTGAGCCCTTGGACTTAGAAGACCCCCTTGGATTGTTTTCCGCATTGTTGGGGTATACTGGCTGCATACTTCTTTGGTCAGGTGCATAAGAACAGCTCACAGACTGTGCAACATTCTTCTGCTGGAGCTGTAACGAAATATTAGATTCATGTCAAGATCTTCGACAGCACAAGCAAGTATAGTTTCCTCTGGTTGGTGATGTGTACCTGCATATGATGTGGTCTGGCTCCACTGTGAGGCAGCGGGTGTGGACAACTGTCCCTGCTCAGGGGAGGTGTGAGCAGGTATGTGTGGCTAGGAGAGGGGGGCAGGCTTTTGGGTTGTGGGCTGCTAGAGTTTTTGGTCACTGATGGGTCTTGAGGAGAACACTGAGGGCTTAGATAGGATGGCAAACCAGAAGGGCTTCTAGAGGATGGCACATCCAGGGTCCGAAGTCCACCGCTTAAGCCACAGTGCCCCATAGCTTCCATGCAGTTGGTCGAGGGTCCATTTTTCAGCTGCTTGCAGGCCATCGGACAGCTGGAGGCCACGGGCTCCTGCTTAATGGACACTCCAAAGAAATGCTGCACTTGCCCTGGCGGCTGTAGGTGCAGGGGCTCTTGCAGACCGTGGCTATGCTTACGTTTATGCAACTGCATCCGGAGCTCCTCCACTTGCCTCTGCTCTTGGTGCAGCTTCCAAGTCAGCTCCTCGATCACCTTTTGCTTCTCCACCAACATCTTGTCCTTCTCAGTGTCAAAACCTACTTCTCCATGCAGGCAGGTCCCCAAGTTCTGCCCATCTTCTGTACTCAAATGGGCTGGCGAGGGCTGCAGACCAAACTGCGGGGAAGACATTGTGATGTCACTAAAGCTATCAGGAAGCGAACCACTGAGCTCTGAGGAGGCGGGTGAGATGGGTGGGGTTGAGGTCGTGCTGCAGAACGGGTAGTATCCACCGCCATGGGACATAGCACTAGAGGAATTTGGGGACTGGTAGGAGGAGAGTGAACTGGTGGGCGTCACTGGGAAGGTCACAGTGGTTATATCTCCAGAGCTGGAAGGAGAAGTTGAGCTGGGATCTCTAAAGGGTCTTAGTCTTTCTATAAGAGCCGTCTTGGTTCCCGACACAGGGAGACCACGTATTCTTAACTGCTGCCGAAGCTCAGACACCTGTTGCCAAGACAAGCAGAAATCTGGGTTTAGTCTTTCTACATAGCTTGTAAAAAGGATCTTGTCTGTACAAGAGTGCATTTCAAACCTTTAGGTCATCCAGGTTAGCAGGCAGAGGCCCTGGTCTGACTGGAGTCATACTGGATGGGCTGCAATATGTGGTCCTCACAGGAGATGGGGAGCTGCTGCTCTCTGTGCTAACGGCGGTACTGGAACTGCATGGTGGGAGCTGTTCACTTGTTTGTCTAAAAGCATTTTGCCCAATGGTCAGCTCAGAAAAATCTGTAGTGTGTAGAGTACTGTGCAAAAGTCTTGGGCCACCAGATTAGATTAGATCTTCTTAGCAATGATATAATGACAATATGTAATTATTGCTTAATATCTAGGTAAAAAAACGGAAACTTTTGCAGCAGTGGTTCTCGAATGATTTCATCCTCGAATTAGGGGTAAGGGGCTTGAAAATATTCTTATCTACTGAAGGGGGCACTGCAGGTAAAGATTGTGAATCACTGCCCAACACTAGAGCTATATCAGCATCTGGCATCTTCATCGGGATGCCAAGTTGACATTTTTGCAGTCTGAAGAAGCTTGTTCAGGAATGGTCTTTTTGGATGCGTAGCAGCAAAAAAAATAATTTTCATCAGGGGAACAGGATGAAAAGACCAAGGTATGGTAAATCTCAGAAAGACTTGAATAAAAATTGGTGGAAAGGAGTATTAGGGCGTGATGAATCCAGTTTTACATTATCATAATAATGCAGTATTATATATGTTCCTTATACCGTTGTGAAAACAACCAAGCTAATGGTGGCTTAAGACTTTTGCACACTTGTACTGCATGTTCTAGTCGGTTATAAGAGGTCTGTACTCACTTTGTCGATGGAGGCTGGTGCATGGGCTGGTAGCTAAAGCTCTGGCTCTGAGGACACTGGGACTGGTGAGAGTGCTGCTGGTGCTTCTGTTGGCTGAGGATCTGCAGTTGCAGGAAGAGCTGCTGCTGCTGCAACAGCCGAGCGTATGCCGAGTCCATCGGAGGAGGCGACTTTTCCGCTTTCTGGTCTGGTGGAATGTACTGGTGGTACTTCAGCTTCTTCACCTTCGGTTTGACCTCTTTGGGCTTCTTGTGACGGTTCTTGTCCGATGTCTTGGACTGTTTCACGTTCAACAAGGCAGAGATACAGTTAGTATAGTCCTTGCCTTTGAAACCTAACCTCCGTTAGATTACCTACAGTGGACTGCGTTAGGTGACGCACCGAAATCTCAAAGTCAAATTTCAATATGCTGTATATTTGGCCAGATACTTGAGTCCATTGTAATTTTTTTGCGATCAGCTTGTGTGCCATCTCTTGCTTAGCGGTGACAGCATGTTCCCTATACAGATTACAAAATGGCAGCGAACAGCAACGGATTCACAAATTTGGAGGTGTACCCAGGTGGCTGTACAGTTCACTTCGATTGGTCTGTTGTGCTCTCACATTTAACTAGCACGTGTACAGTCGCTGTTTGAACAGGTCTTCAGTAAGCAGTGCAGAACACTGTACAGCACGGCTGATTCAGGGGAACTATTTGGCATATCGTAGAGATGAGAACACGCGCTGTACTTTTTTTTGGGGGGGGGCTGAATATAGTTGGTGAATTAGCATTTGATGCACTTAGAGGTTATTGGCAGGAAATGAAAAAATCCAATTAGCATTTACGGCATTTAGCAGACACCCTTACAACTGATATAGGCTTACAATTCAAGGGTCTTGCTTAAGGACCCGACTGTGGCAGCTTGGCAGAGGTGGGATTTGAACCCAGGACCATCAGGTCCAGAGACCAGGACATTAACCGCTAGGCTACCGCAGTTTTCATATCGTTAGTCCTAAGGCCATTTCTTGCTCTGTATGTTGGCATGCATTAACTCCTACTATGTTTTACTGGCCAGTGTGGCGTTTATTGTTTGGTTCGTTTCAGTATCGTTCAGTCGTCTTTCTGGTCTGTGTTTTGATTCTAAGTTGGGAGAAATTTTTTTCCTACCTTTAGTATTGCAGGGACTGGTATGGGGGGAGTTGCCTGGCTGTTTGTCCCAGGTGCACTTTCTTCTTGGATTTGAGTACGTTCTCTGGCTTGGGTTGCCTTAAGAACAAAATTTGAAAACTTAGTAAGTAAACTGGCAATAGTTACAGAACACCGCTTCATCAGGGGCCTTAAATGGTATTTTCTTAGTTTATACTTTGACCCTTTTAAATTTATTTTGGATTCCTCTGCCTAATAGACCTATTTACCATGTTCTTGTAAGATCTCCACTCTGTAGGGACTAGACTTATTTAATGTTTCTTGATGTACGTTGGAAAAAAAACAAAGGAAATGACTTGACCCTAAGCCAGTGACCATTCACTCACTGGGAACAGTTGTAAATTTAAGCCATGACCACAGGGGGCAGACTTCTCAAAGACATTTCAGACACAGGTATCCAACCTGCCTCGTTCACATCTTCAGCCTTTTGTGTTTCTGAGAGACGGTGGCCTCGCATATATACCCGACCCAGACCCGGCCTCTTTGCAGTTTGCATGTTCTCCCTGTGTCTGTGTAGGTTCTCTGCAGTTACTCTGGTTTCCCCCAGACAAGCGCTAGGTCTATTGGTGTCTCTAAAGCAGTGGTTCTTGCTTAAGGACCCAACTGTGGCAGCTTTGGCAGAGGTGGGATTTGAACCCAGGACCACCAGGTTCAAAGTCCAGCACCTTAACCACTAGTCTACCACAGTACCAGTACCAGTTTTCCTCCAGTCTCCCCCTTTTTGTAGACGAGAATGTTTTTGAGTTCCTCCGACTGCGTAAGACACTTGTACGTCTTTTAATTCCAATCTGTGCTGAAATTTATTTTAAACATTGCCATTTATAAAGAACAGACAAATTACTCTAAAAAATTTTGCATATTTGCCTTACCCCCATTCCCTCCTTCCAACCCCCACCTCCGCAACTGAATTTGATTAACTAGGTACGAGACTGAACAAATGGATGATGTTCCCGTTTCCCAGGACCTGAATCAGTGTAGCATGAGCAGTGTTTATTCTGGTACGTGTCTCACCTGTGTAACCTCTGTGGTTGGTGAGGGGGTGGGAGCATCGCTGGCCTTGCTATCTGCCAAGGGTCCAGCTGAGCTCTGGGACTCGTCACTGAGGGGCTGCTCAGGAGACAGGCTCTCACTGCCGCTGTCCTCCTCAAACGCGTACGAGTCTTCCTGCTTGGGAAACTTCCCGTGATTCACTAAAGAGATAACAAAGGGACAGGAGTGTAGCGGACTATCCAGACTCTGAGGCTCTGAGACGTGAGTCAAACCCGCAAAAATGAAAGATGTCAAAACAGTCTATTAAGAGCCTCCGATTGCGGTTCTGACCAAAGTGGAACGGCAGAGATTAACGTCTTTATCGGTGGACGTCTTTGAAGCGTGTGTAAATATTTAGGAAACGGTCTTTCTGCACTCATTATTGCATCTGTTTGGGAGTGCATGGACAGAAGGAAAAGGCAGAGCCTTCCTGCATCTGCATCTGCCACTGGTACCGGTGCTGTTCGCTTTTCACTAGCGCCTAGGCCAAAGCACTTGGCCCCAAGGTGTCATGATTTGTGGGAGGGGGCCTGACAGGACCACTTCATCCTAGAAAGAGCTTTGATAATAGTTGGCAGCTCTTCTCTATCAGCAGAGGTCAGACGAGGGGCCACGAGAAGGGATGGCGTGTATTGGATGGAGTGTGTTCCTGAACGAGGCATCTGTGTGCCTTGTTCAAGCCAAGCATGTGACTTGTTGAGAGTGTGGGTCCTGGTTTCAATCATGACAGGCACACTCTGACCCAAGTGTGCTGGCATAGGCAAATGCCATGTAGTGTGCCCTCCCCCACTCTGTTCCTTTGACTCTGTTTCCATTCTGGACTGGATTGGACTGGACTGGACTGGACATTGACCTGACCTCCTGATGCCGATTATTGGCAGGGTTGGTATGGCAGTGAATGGCATAAATTGCCATTACAGTGACAAAAGTCTTAAGCCACCATTGGATGTGTTGTTGTAGCAATGGTATAATGACCGTACATAATCAACACTTGGTTGTCTATTGGACCAAAAATTTCGTCGTTCCAGTTTTTCCTTTTCACCCTGTTCCCATTACAAAAAAGTGGTTTCTACTAGTCTACCAAAAGACCATTTGTGATCAAGTTTTATTAGATCTAAAGGATTCAAACTAAATACTTGCGTGGTACCTAAACAAACGGTGGCCTCAGACTTTTGCACAGTACTGTTTATGAACTTTTGAAGAACGTCGTGAAATCACCCAAGCCCCTTTTGTTTATTTAAAAGCTTGCACATCTAATAATCAAACCCAGGGGGCGGGTCACGGGGGGTGTTCCATGATGGGGGTCTCCCAATACTGCGGACAGCTGGGGAGCGACCAAGTCTCATCCGACACTGTTGTAAGGGGTTCGGCCGAGTCGCATAAATCCTGACGAGTCAAAACAGAGGAGCATGAGGCCACCTTCATTTCATCTCCCGAGAAAAGGGATGGACCAAATACAGCTGCCGACCACTTCGAGCCCAAGTAATGTAAACGGACGTCTATGATTTTAAGGGTGCCTTACGCAATTTGTTTACAGACAAATACGTTGAGGAATTCGAATTGTTTACTTCTGGGCGCGTCTTAAACCCGACCTTAGCGGCGTAGTGGGGTTACGTAGTGTAGTAATCACGGGTTGAGTTGACGCTCCTGCAAGAGACCGACGTTGGCTGAGGCAAAGGATGCTAAGATTTTCCGCAATTTTGCTAAACGTTGCTCGTTCAAACAACAACCAGGACCTGATGATTATTAATGTGCGCCTCAGTCCGGTTCCCGGTGAATTTTAAGCAGCACTTGGATAGCAACCCTTGGAAACCCTGTCCTGATACCTTTCAATGCAGCCTCCTTAACGGTCGAATCGACAGCAATGATGTTCTTTTTGACCAGCTCCAGCGGACCAGGTCTCAAGGCAATTTTCTCGTTCAGGTCGTCAGCCAGCCGGGCTCGCTTCAGTTTGCTCTGCGAATTTTGAGCAGGTCCCTCACTGGCCGAGTCTGCACAGTAAACACAGCCATCATTAAACATAACAAGCGCTGCAGCAAACACTATTAATCCAGATCCAAAACGTTCTGCTCGCATGCGTGTACCCTAATGTAAACAGTTATGGCCTGAAGGTCCAAATCTGGCCACACCCAAGATGCTCATCACTCTGGAAGAATCAGGCAAAGCTTCCAGTAAAGGGTCTAAATGTACCTTGTGTAAACAGTCTTACCGTATGGACCCCTTTTGATTGTCTTAACCCATAAATAAAAACCATTTTCTTTGCAGCCATGATTTTTGTTCCGTGTTTCATGTTCATACATTTAGTGTGTCGTTCGTGTGTGTGTGTGTGTGTGTGTGTGTAGGTGTGTGTCTACATTACATACATATGCTTGCTTGCTCGTTAGCTCACTGTTTTTTTTTTTTAACCAAGCTGTAAATGTCTTTGTAAGTATATGTACCTGTCCTATTGTAAGTAGTATCTTCTGAGTGCAGCAATACACACGTTTAGTTTCGCTAAATTGAATTGGATTGGAATTAAATAGAACGCGCTGACGTGTGGGCAGTCTTTGGTGGACTGTGGTGGCCTAGCGGTTAAGGCACTGGACTCTGGACCAGAAGGTTCAGGGTTCAAATCCTACCTCGGCCAAGCGGCCACAGTTGGGTCCTTGAGCAAGGCCCTTAATCCACAACTGCTTGGATTGTAAGACTGTATACGTTGTAAGTCCCTTTGGAATAAGGGTGTCTGCTAAATGTCGTAAATGTTGTGTTTGTTTGTTTGGCTTCTGTGACATTGCTATTGGAACAAGTTCATCTCACGACTAGTCATACACACACACACACACACACACACAAGCCAATGGCAATTTTAGAGTAATCAGTGAACCTAACCCACGTCTTTGAACGGTGGGAGAAAACCGGAGTACCCGGAGTAAACCCACACAGACACAGGGAGGACCCAGGCCACTCCACCCTGGCATTGAACACCTTCTTGCCGTGAGGCAGCGGTGCTACTCCACCGACCCACGGTGCCGCCTTAACCGTAAACATGAGAACCCACCTTGTAGTATGCGCATGTTGACCAGCTCAGACTTTTCTGGTCTACTTCGGATCTTGTGCTTTAAATAATCCCCAGTCTGCAAATATATGGACAATTAAGACAAATTAACCGAATCCTAACACAATCACATTTGTTTGGGCTTCCTAATTGTATTACATAGTTTCATGCTTATCCCATTCGTTTCCCAAATAAGAGCTCCACGCATGGGTTCCTCCTGGCTAACATGGCATGCGCTGCACGCTTGCTCTCGCCAGTTTTAGAAAGAGAAAGCGGCGCTTGGCTTTTTACCTTGGAGCGTTCGAGACCTTTTCTTTGCTCGTGGAATGCAGCCGGACTCTTCAGGGCTGGAAAAACAAATGAGAAGGATCCAAATAAATGTGATACATTCCTATGAGCCAGGCTGTCTGTGTGCTGGTTGTCAACAAATCCTACACAAATAAGCTTTGGCAGCACCTGCACTGACCCTCGCCGCCTCGTCCGGGCTTGATTGCGCCGCGCTCGGTTCGAACCCCGTGTTCAGGCTGATTGCCTCGATGAAAATGAGCCCGCCATTTATTTCGCCGCATATTTGGGTCGCGGACAAATCGGATGTAATTTTTGCAAACATCTCGCCCATCAGCATGAGCTGTTTGTAGACAGAAAGCATTACCTAAAGCTCAGGCTTCCAATTTTGCATAATGAACCTTCTGCTTGCCAACGGTCAACGATAAAAGTGTTGCTGTTCCTGCTGAGGTTCCCGAGCAAAGCGAGACGGTTACGATTTCAGGATTTGTAGCAAATCGAGTGAAACGCTCGAGTTCAAGCGTGTTTTTTCCCACCCTTGTTATCTAATGGATGTTCTCTCAGGTGATAAGTACCGATGTGGTAAAAGTGTCCAAACCTATTCCTAGAACCCTGCCTGATTAAGTAGCACTAATGATGCTGATTAGATTAGAAACGGCTAGATTTGTGCTAAGCCTTGGACTAAGACATCGTCCAGATGCCATGTCGTCTTCTCTGGACTGTGTAGACTTTCACAGCTGCAGAACTGTCCAAAAGTCTTAGGCCTCCAATAGATTTGGGGTTTTCGCTATGGCCATGTACTTTATAATCCCTCCATAATCCTCTTTTCCAACGATCTTCACTCCAATCTTTGAATGCATTAGCAGAGCTTAGCCTTTTCACCCTCTTACCTTCTGAAAAAGTCATTTCTTGGCTGCTACCCTTCCAAAAAAGTTATTCCTTATCAAGCTTCTTCAGACTATAGAAATATCAATTCAGATCAAGCTCCCAGATGCTGCTATTGCTCAAATGTAAGGGGAGATCATGCAAAATACTTGGTACTCTCACCTATGGAAGCTCTTTTTTTCTCTCTTTTTCTCTCAGTTTGTTAATTAATTAGGGCTGTACCGATCCGATATTCTGTATCGTTATGAGCTCGATATTTGGCAAAATCACTGGATGGGGGAAAAGCAGTTTAATCCGATATCTTTCCTATCATGTTTATGCTTTACGTAAACAGATGTGTGACGTGAGCAATAGCTGGAACTTGAGTTAAAACTGTTAGCTTGCAGCTCGTCATGTCAGCTGTGTGGAGTTATTTTAAGCTCAAGGATGATAAAAGTAAAACAGACGAGTGCTACGTATGCAACGACGGTGTTTCAAGAGGTGCTAGCATAGTTTGCAGTATCAGTATCGGTATCGAGCATGAAAAAAATAGTATCGAGCCAGCCCTATAATCAAGTCTTTGTTAAATTGAGTTAATAAAAGGGTTTCCAGTGCTATAACTTGGGTAGTGACGGTGTAGACGGCTATTGCACATGCTTAGACGGCTGATTTAAGTCCAAAAGTCACTGTTTTCAGTTTTCAGTGTGTATGAGAGCATACAATGCTGTTTTTTTTTTTTTACTTTCAGCTTGAACACTGTTTGATCCAGTTGTCTGTAACGTTCCTTTACCCCACCGTCCTCAGAACTGAACGTTACTAAACGCGAAGGCATATTCTAAGCTGCTCCTGGACAGTTAGTCAATGTGGGGTGAAATAACACTCCAGCGAGCTCCTCGCGGCCACACGCCAAACACCGCTGAGAGGCCCGACTGCTGCTTTCAAGTGTCTAATAAACACCAGATGTTCCCGGGGAGATGTATACACGGGGCACACGCCGGCCATCCTCCTCCAGAACGGCCGAGGAAGGACTGAAATATTCAATACGTTGGAAAATGGTAGAGGTTTCCCAACGCTAGCCTTGCAGGAGCCATGGTGGAAGTAGACTACATAACAAGGTCGCTCAGTGGATAAGGATCTAGGCACCCAGTCAGAAGCTTGTGTTTAGTTGTAACTGTGGCTCTGTCCATGTAAGATGGTTCAGCCCAGTTGTACGGCACCCTGGGTACATACTATAGGTCTATACTGTGCAAAAGTCATCGGACCCCATGAGATCAGATGTATCATTGCCTTAAGCAATGTGTGCAGCTGCAAAAAATCAGCACACCACACACTATAAGCTACAGTGGCAAATATTAAGCGGGATCTTGCCCTAGATTTGAGCAACAGCAGCATCTGGAGGCTTCCATCCAAAGTAGCTTGACCAGGAATGGTCTTTTTGGAAGTGTAGCAGCCAAGAAACCACTTTTCATTAGGGGTACAGGGTAAAAACCTCTTAGCATATGTTAAAGCTCCCAAAGATCGGAATGAAGATCAGTAGAAATGAGTATTACGGAGTGACAAATCCAATTGGGTCCAATCGTCAACAGTATGTTCTCTATGGTTGTTAGAGCTTTTCTAAAACCCCATATTTAATGGTGGCCTAAGACTTTTGCAGAGAAGCACATGGACGTATAGGTGGTCCTGTAGTTAGGCTTTACTGCGGATATCTGTCCGTTAAAGTTTAGACACCCCTGTGCGTTAGAAACGCTTAATGCATGCTGATGGCAGCTATGGCAACCAGCCAGCTTTGTGCACCTCTGGTCTGTAGTTGAGAGATAACCAGCCATCGAGAGCTCTGTTTAAAGTGCTTCAGACTGGTCCGTCGTGTTTCTGGGGGCGTTTATCTTTGGCAGACTCCCAGAGATTGATAGGACTGGGCAGGCCTTTAGATTCCTTTCCTGTGTGCACTTACGCTAGTTATCTCGCCACTGGAGCCTTTCTGCCTGCTGTCTCAATATATCCAGCTCACTGGCAGTACAAACTCTGGTCATACAGCTGTGTGTGTGTGTGTGTGTGTGTGTGTGTGTGTGTGTGTGTGTGTGTGTGTGTGTGTGTGTGTGTGTGTGT
>JAVSBV010000049.1:5561863-5573340 GCA_033117975.1 Parotocinclus spilosoma
GGGGGGGGGGGGGGGGGGGGGGGGGGGAGTGGATTTCTGTGCAGGTATGCTGTTGAGTGCCTCAAACTGAGCAAATAATGTTCAGCTCATTCAGCGTAGAGGTGGTGCTGTGGCCTGTGGAGCTACTGCTTTGTAGTCCATGATGGTCTGTATTCCCCGCCAGAGACTCCAAATATCTCTGCTGTTGCTGAATTGTTGAGCTAACTTACTGGAATACTGTTACTTAGCCTTTCTGATGCCCCAGGAGAGGTTGTTTCTGGCTGTCTTCAGGCCCACCTGTTCTCTTGCTGTGAAGGCAGCACTCCTGGCTCAAAGGAGCCTGTACTACTGTTCCGTCAGCCATGGCTTCTGGTTTGCCAGTGTAGTGATGGTCTTGAGGTCTGTTACATAAACAATGTACAATATGTAATATAATGTATGAACAGACAGTATCTGAGTACTCCTGGAGATCTCTTATATCGTTGTTGATAGCAGCTTCTTTGAACATTCCAATCTGTGGTGTGAAACAGTACTCAAGTGCATTTGAAGACCCTTCTGGCCACACTTCTATCTGCTTGCAAACTGAATTGGTGACCAGTTGTCTGTATGGAGGCATTAGCATTACACTGTTGTGATCGAAGGTGCTAATGTAGGGGAGGGAAAGGTATGCTCCTCTCATGGTTAGACTTGGTCCAGCATATTTTTTATATATGTTTGTATGTCTTTGGAAACATACTCATTGGATCTGCATGGGTAAAATCCCTAGCAAAGATGAGAAAAGCATCAGGGTAGGCTGTCTAATGCTCACTGATGTGTAGATACAGTTCATTGAATGCCTTAATTCAATTTTTGTTGCTGGAGCTCAGAGGTATATAAACAGCGATGATTATAACAGCTGTAAATTCCCTCTGTAAATAGAATGGTCTGCCCTTAATAAACCAGAAACAGTGTCTTAATAAACAGAGCAGAGTTTGTATCCCACAGTAGCATCATGACACCAGGCAGACACAGAGCCCGCCACCACAGGTCTTACCCGCCTCAATGAGAGCTTCTGTCTGCTCAGTAGTATAGCTGAGTAGTGCTACAGAGTAGCTGCTCGAGCTGAATAGCATGGTCTGTTTTGTTAAACACAAAAACATAACAGTCTTTCACAGTCTTTTGTGCTAAACATAGCAGGCGTATGTAGTTCAGTTTATTGTCCAGAGAGCATACATTATTTCAGATTCAGAAAACTTTATTCATTCACTAGGGGCAATTGAAAGGATGGAATGGCCGGCTTGTGTATCTGCTAGCCAAGCTCGGATACCTCCGCACTTACCTTGCTTCTGCTTCCTGTCACATGCTTCCACTGTGTGTGAGTTGTAGGAGTGGGGGTCAGTGATGATGCCAGCTTACTGAGCAGGCCACAGTCTTGCAGCTCTTCTTTGAGCTTGTTGCTTATTTCTAAGATAGTGTATGTTCCGACATTAAGCATGAACTCACTATTATATTTGCGATTTAGAACATATAGACAAGACAAAGGCATACCAACAAAATGTGACTCACAGAACAAAAAAACATCAAAACACCGTTTTGTCAAGAGAGATATCTTAAATATCTTGTTTTTGTAGTATTCTGTTTTTATTTATGTTTTACACAAATAGATTAGATTTTATTGTGCCGAAACATCATAACCCATAAACATACCACATAACACAAGTACTGGAACTCTGGATGAATTTGGTTTGACCTTTCTGTTGTATTTGTAATATGACAGTTCAGGTGAACTGCTCCAACTCTATAACAAACAGACTAGAAGAACCATAATGGCTCAGGTTGGCTATGCTGAGCCTTGTTGCTTTATACCTCGCCTCTGTAAAATGAGATATGTCAGTTATAGAGTTTTGGCATTTTGGTTATTGGCACTGATATAAATCGTGATACATGCTTTTGTGCAGGTTTGATTACAAGCACTGTTACACCATGCAGCGTGTAAATGCTGCATTAGCTTCTGGTTTACTAGATTCAAGGTTCTTAGTCTTAGTGTTCCTTGGGAGATGAGCTTGGTCTGCTCCTGTCACGTGATGTTGCTTGTCGCTTGTAAAGTGCTGTAGCCAGAATTTTAAACCTAGTGAGGTCAGAGGGGTGTAGACTTTAAGTTTGTCAATATTTTTGGCCGATCGGGGGATCTTGGATTTTAAATATAAGTTACACCATCTGGAGAGGATTGTCTTCTTTCCACTTCCCACACTTATCTCCTTTCATATATAAACACAAGCATTCCATGGACACAGGTTTATAATTTCTCGTGGGGATAAGCATTTTTAAAGTACTTATTTTACATAATATAGCTATTATCAGCTAATTTATAGCTTACTTTTAGATCGGTGTGGGGATTTCATATTAATGTGCATTGCTGATTAAATAAAAAAAATGTTAGAACATTACCTAAATAATAAAGATATATAAGTCTACAGTACAAAGAATGATAAGTTAAGATTATTTAATAAAAGCTTAAATTTGACTTGTTCTGTGTTTAGTAGGTCTAGTCTTATTTATAGTAATGTATTTCACGTGTTTTTCTTTATCTATAATTTTGTGTAAAACATCAGTTTACCTTCTAATATGTAAGAAATAACCTAACCTTTATCATGATCAGAGTGTGTTTCTTTTGTTATGTGTCATACTATTGCCTTTACTCCAGATGCTCAACTGGGTTTCACTTCCCCACATTTTTTCTGTAACAAATAATGCTTTTTTAATGGACACAAGCTGAACACGAAAGTAATTTAAAAAATGCTGTGTCACACTGGGGTGTCACAATGACATGTGACAGGAAAACCGTAAGGTTTTCACAGCAGCCTAAAATCTATACAACACGTCTAAAGGTATTTAGGAAGCAAAATCTGTGTTTTCTGTAGTAAATTATGTATACAGTAAATTATGCTGATAACTAGATAAAACAACCATAAGGTCAAGATTCACTGATCAGGCCTTATTAAAATACAGATAATAAAGTCAGTCTATTCATATGCCATCTTTATGATGTTTCTGTAGATATTGCTATCACTAGATTTATTACATTTGTATCTGTCGTTTACTAGTCCTGTGTCTATTTCCTATGACAGACATCTTCATATGATTTAATTATAGCTCTATCTATATATTGAACACAGTGGAGGAAATAAGTATTTGATTCCCCAATGATTTTGAAAGTTTGTACTCTGACAAATAATTAAACAGTCTATGATTTTTATGGTAGCTTCATTTTAACAGTGAGAGATAGAATATCAAAAAGAAAATCTTGAAAATTAAACAAAATTGAAATTTAAAAAATCATTTGCATTTCATTAAGGGAAATAAGTATTTGATCCCCTAAAAACCATCTCCATCATGGGCAAGACTAAAGATCTGCCTAAAGATGTCAGGGACAAAATTGTTGACCTACACATGGCTGGAATGGGCTATAAAGCCATAAATAAGAAGCTGGATGAGAAGGGGAAAACTGTTGGTGCAATTATTCGGAAGTGGAAGAAGTACAACATTACTATCAATCGACCTAGGCCTGAAGCTCCATGCAAAAAAATCACCCTGTAAAGTCTCAAATATCATGAGAAAAGTTAAACATCAGCCAAGAACTACACGGGAGAAGCTGAATAATGATCTCAAGGCAGGTGGGACCACAGTCTCCAGAAGAACATTGGTAATACACTGAGACGTAATGGTTTAAAATCCTGCAGTGCACTGTGCACAGTGTTCCTCTGCTTACATCCAGGTCCACCTCAAGTTTGTCAATGAACATATTTAATGACTCCGAGAGAGTGGGTGAAGGTGCTGTGATGAGATGAGACTGTTGGGCTCTTTGGCCTCAACTCGACAAGTTTGGAGAAAGGAAAATACAGAATATGACCCTAAGAATATCATTCCCACCGTCAAGCATGGTGGTGGAAGCATTATGTTTTAAGGGCACAGACCAACTTCACCACACAGACAGGAACATGAACAGGGACGTGTATCGCAAAATCCTGGGTGACAACCTCCTTGCTTCTGCCAGGGCACTGAAAATGTGTCGTGGACGGGTCTTCCAGCAAGACAAGGACCCAAAACATACAGCCAAGGAATCAAATGCATGACTAAAAGATTTAGAGATGATCTGCAGAGAGGAGTGGGCCAAAATTACTCCTAAAGTGTGTGCAAACCTTATAAAAACTAGACTGCTGTGTTTGCCAACAAGGGTTTTGCCAACAAGTATTAAATGGTGTTTTACTAGGGCGTCAAATACTGATTTCCTTCAATTAAATTCAAATTAATTTTTATTTCTCATTTTATGTAATTTTCTCAGTTTTTCTTTTAATATTCTATATATTACTGTTAAAATAAAGCTGGCATAACATAAGACGTTTCATTTATTTTTATGTGTTAAAACTTTTAAAATCACCATTTCCAATATTCTACAGAAACAAATTGCTCATAATTGTATTTTTCATTGTATGTATAATAGTCTTGGTTTGTTTTGTTTTGTTCTTTTCATTTCAGAGCAATTATAAGATACAGCTTCTACTGGCTAAAATAAATGAAAGTGACAAGTTTCTGACATTTGAAGTGATTTACTTACCTGCTGCCAGCAAGGCCCTAAAGCCAACACAAAGGTGAACCTCAAGTAAATAATAATGTTAGATATTTTTCTAATTTGAATATTAATGCTAAAATAAAAAGAAAAAATGAACAATAACAAGACTCACCACTTGCCGGGGAATGTTAGTGTCATATTTAAGGGTGAAATTCTGTTTGGTCAAAGCTATACTGCTGACACAAGGGGAAAGAAAACCAGTGAGAACCCAATTGAGATCCGGTTTGAAACCCAGAATATGCATACAGGTGCTCCCTGTTTTACAGTGGCCCAGCTTACAATATTCTGATTTTAATATAGGAATCCGCTAGCTCACATAAATACACATTCAGCAGAAATCATACTCTGAATTTTGAATTTCAATTCCCAGAAAAACGATAGGGAGTTTTCTTCCAAATAATAGTTTAATTAAAGTATTTTTAGCATGTTTAAGTTGGGCTACGTTATCATACATATTTAACCCCTTTGGTTTACGATACATTCCACTTAAGATGGATTTTTTCGTAAACTGGGGACTACCTGTACTTGTAAGTGTGTATGTTGTGCGTTCTGGGGTGTGAGGAGCAGAGTCTCACCCTTGATTAGAGCAGAACTGATAAAACTTCTTACAGGTGGCCTGCAGCAGTCTCAACCCTCCCAAATACCTGCCCAGTTGGATCACAAACTGCCATTATTTTACAATCATAGAGAGGATATTTTGCCCGAACATTCAAGCAAACGTAGACAGGCAGTACAAACCCCTCTTTGTGGCTGATGCGAAACAGATCTTGCAGGCTGCCAAACTCGGTGGGATCATTCAGTGGATGGGGAACAAGAACCTAAACACCAACACAATTAAGAAGCATTTAAACAAATTATTTGTTTTGATAAGAATAAGAGTATATATTTTTCTATATTTCTGCATAAATATTACCATCAGATTACCATCCACATGTCCCAAAACAGCTAAACATGAATCACAATGAATGAATGAAATAAATTCACAAATGAACCCTGGGTATGTTCAAGCAACTAAAAATCTCCCGCACATTGACTAATGTTACATGTTATTGAGTTCATTGAACAACAATAGTGTGCATGGTAGGGATGAAATATATGTACAATCCAGAAGACTATTGAATGAGCATTTTAAGGATGATGAGACCAAAACAAAGCTTTTTAGCTTAAGTAAGAAATTCTAGGAGAAAGAAAAATACATTCCATCATAGTAACATTATCCCAGTGCAACATGGTGCTGGTAGTATGGTTTAAATGTGTTGCTGTATCTGGGCCAGGACAACATCAGGACACCACTGAGGGAACTGAAGTCTGAATTATATCAGCACATTCTAAAGGATAAGTTCATAAACCGAATCTCATGTGACTATTGGTCATGTGGCAAACACAAGAGTCGTTCTAACATTTACATTTACAGCATTTAGCAGACGCCCTTATCCAGAGCGACTTACAACTGGTACAGTCTTACTATTCAAGCAATGGTGGGTTAAGGGTCTTGCTTAAGGACCCAACTGTGGTTGAGCTTGGCAGAGGTGGAATTTGAACCCAGGCTCATTTAGGTCCAGAGTCCAGTACCTTAACCACTAGGCGACTGCAGTCCCACCAAATACCTACCAAATACTACTTCAAGAAAAGAACCTAATGTTTTGGAATGGCCAAGTTCAGACCTTGATCCAAAAGAAAGTAGTACACGTGAAGAAACCCAAACATTCCAGAGTCAAAGCTCTTCCGTGTCGAGGAACGGGCTAATGGGCTTCAAGACAATTACTGAAAATGTTTATTTCAGATATTGGGATCCCACTAGAAATTGAAAGCAGGTTCACATACTTTTGCTGCTCAAATATATATAATTCTGGATAATTTTCCTTGATAAATAAACAGCCATGGCTAATATTAGATTAATGTCTCATTTGTTTACTTAGGTTTTAAATATGTACTTGTGGAAAGACGTTTCAGGCAATATAGACAATTCTATCTGAATATACCAGTGACTGGCTTTCTATGAGGGTGACTTCTGCCCAGAAGTTTGAGATCGTCATGGCGATGGTTTTGCCGTTAAAGCCATCGGAGGGATTTCCCATCAGCCCGACTCTGCAGTGACAAAGCAAAATGTCAAAGGCAAACGACTACAGGTGAACCATGGTCAGAGTGAAGGTTATGACTGACCTGGCATAGGAGCGGAATATGATGGGCTTGGCTGGGAATGCTTGCTGTTTATTCGAGTAGTACGCAAGCCACTTGGTGTAATCAGACAGACCCTGTAACGGCCCAGAAATGACATCTAAACATTTAGCAGCACCACTGCTATTCTATACAGTAGTGGGTAATATTATATTATATAAAATCACTACTAGATAGAATCATTTTCTGAGTAAAATGCTGGAGTTATTCAGGTACCCACCACTTGACCAATTAGCTGGAAACCAGTTGGAAGCTTCATACCATAGACTGGCAGTTTTTGTTCGTTTATGAGCCATTCCTGAGAACCAGTACATAACAAGGAACAAACAAACAAAAAAGAGTCGGATGCTAAATTGTGTCACATATAAAGCCAGTCAGTGTTCACACCATTCTCAGTATTGTGGGAGTTTGTTTTTTGTTATGTTAAGAATGAACTGAAGCGACTGAGCACAGACCCAGAACCGGCCAAACGTCCTGTGTTCCACATCCTGCTGCCTGTGCAGGAAGTCTGAGAGGTAAGATAGCGTCTCTTTGCGGAGGCAGTAGAAGACCACACTGGCTAGACGAGAAGAAGTGATGCCCTCATGTGGCTTCTCAAGAAAACGCTTGATCCTAAATAACCAGAAACCAAATTCTATATATTATTGGCGTCCAAAATGTGTCCTTCAAATATAGGTTCAGATAAGTCACATGGTGATGGTGAACTTCTCTTCCTTATAAATGCTTAAAAATGAAAATTATTCCAAATAAAAATTTAATTTCATATCCATAAGGCAGTTTTAAATGAATGTTTAGCAAACTCTAAGATGGAAGTCGGTGTCTTTTGGCCAAGTGGCCACACAGCTTTCAAAAACACTGACATCAAGCATACAGTTAAGGCATAAAGATTTATGGACATCAGCTGGGCCAAATGCACACAAGTGGGCGTTATTTCCATGGATTAGGCCAGATTTTTTTTTATTGCTTGTTTTGCGGATCCGCCAACGATCACATTTGAAAAAAATAAATAAATAAAAAATTTGGGGGGTATTTCTCGGATCCGCCACAGTACTAATGGTTGAAATAAAAAATAAAAAAAGTTTTTATTTTTTAGCGTTTTCCGCCTTCCGGTGGAGAGCCAACGGTATTGTTCTGTACATTAATTTTTTTTTTCCAGATTCACCTTAATTTAATTGTAGTTTAAATAAATGTTATTTTTAAATAAAAAATTTTGTACATTTCTTCCTCCTTCCTTGTATTGATTCCACATAGTCCTCGAGAAATTGAAAAGTGCTGAAAAATAAAGATTTTAGTTTTTTTTTTCCTCCCTCCTCAGTAGATTCTTAAGTAGGGACATCCGAGGAACACGCAATTAAAAAAATGTCTGGCTTTAGTAATGAAAAACAAATTAAGATTAAATAATTTAATTAACTGAATCAACAAAACATACAGCTATGAGCTATCATTACCTTACCTGCATCATGGCTGACTTTCTTCTGAAATTTGTACAATAATCCGTGAGAAAAAATGTAAGAAACTAAAAAAACTTTTACAGGAGGCGTTAGTCACTCAAACTCTTGGAAAGAAAATGGGGAATCATGGGAAATGTAGTGCCTGTAGTGAATTTGCATGTTGTGTAAGTGATTCAAGAGCAATTCTTACCTATGAGAATCTGGACAAACGTCCACAATGCCTCTGGTGCAGCACTTCTCCCCTTCCTCCAGCTCATAATATATAGCTAGCTCTCCTTGCTGAAAAAAACAAAAATCATCATGCGGGGGCACCTCTGTTCTCTTTGCACTATCACAGACCCATACCCATGTGCCCAGACTCTGCAAATCCAAAGCTGGAAGCCCAGTCATAGACGAACGGTGGACACCAGAATACCAGCTGGGAGTCAGCCAAACTGGACTCAACCTGAAACTTACTGGAGTCTATCCTTACTGACACAGATATGAACTGGAAACCACAGCCCAGTGGAACAGAGACATGAATTGGAAACTTCTGTCCGACTGAACACGGAACATGAACCAGGAACCACTGCCCAGTTTAAAAAGGACATGAATTGGGAACCACAGGCCAGTTTATTAGGCACATGAACCAAAAACCACAGGCAAGTTTAGCAGGGATATGAACTGGGGACCACAGGCCAGTAAAACATAGATATGAACTGGAAACGTTTGAGCAACTGAACAGAGACATAAACCAGGAACCACTGCCCAGTTTTACAAGGACAAGAACTGAGAACCACAGGCCAGTTTAGCAGGGACATGAACTGAGAACCACAGCCCATTATAACAGAGACATGAACCGGAACTACAAACCAGTTTAACAGAGACATGAATCCATAACCCTGAGCAGGTGCAACAGAGACATGAATCAAAAATTTTATTCCAGTTTAAAAGGCATTAATCAGAAACCCCAGCCCAGTGGAATGGCGACAAGAACCAGGCAGTGCACCAGTGAAGCACAGACAGGAGGAACTCCAGCCTGGTGGAACAAAAACATTAACAGCCCAAAGAACCATGGACACCCCTGTCCAGTGGATCAGGTCAGCCTCACCTTTTAGCGGAACTGGCAAACAATCTGACTGATACACAAACATCACCTTGCCAGAAAAAAAGTTTATGAACCAGAATGTCACAATTGTTACTGCAGTGATAAAACATTGTTGAGTCTCTCTGGTTCATTTCTCTGGCAATGTGTGGTTTGTCTGTCAGTTGGACAGTGCATCAGTTCTGCTAGGTGTAAGCAATATCCTCACTTAGGAGAAGGTTGTCTTGTTTTAAAAACGTTCTTGGTCCAGGCCTGTGTCTGAGGTACAGACTCCCTTCTTTTTCTGGTTCTCCCACTGGTGGCATCTCAGGTAAGGGTTCTGGTATTGTCTGTTGCTAGGGCCTCCCACCTTCTGAATTTAGGTCGTGGGTAACTAAAAAAACAATCAGTGTTAGCACTACTGACTACACTGAATACCCTTACAGCAGGGCAAAAAAATATTTAGTCAGCCACTGATTGTGCAAGCTCGCCA
Source organism: Parotocinclus spilosoma (assembly GCA_033117975.1). NCBI lineage: Eukaryota > Metazoa > Chordata > Actinopteri > Siluriformes > Loricariidae > Parotocinclus > Parotocinclus spilosoma. Next base: position 5,571,637 of record JAVSBV010000049.1, read on the forward strand.
ACTTAAAAAGATGAGAGAGGTCTGTAATTTTTATTATAGGTACACTTCAAGAGAGAGACAAAATTAGAAAAAAAAAACATGAAACTGCAGGATTTTTAAATAATTTATTTGTAAATTATGGATTAAAATAAGTATTCAAACACACTGTTCGGGCAACGAAGGAGTGGCTTGAAAAAGCATTTCAAGGTCCTGGAGTGGCCTAGCCAGTCTCCAGATCTAAACACCATAGAAAATTTGTGGAGGGAGTTAAAAGTCCGTATTGCCCAGCGACAGCCTCAAAACATCACTGCTCTAGTGGAGATCTGCATGGAAGATGGTCCAAAATAGCAGCTACAGTGTGTGCAAACCTGGTAAAGACTTACAGGAAACATCTGACCTCTGTCATTGCCAACAAACGTTATGTTACAAATTATTAAGTGGAACTTTTGTTATTGACCAAATACTTATTTTCCACCATAATTTACAAATTCTTTAAAAATCCTGCAATATGATTTCCTGGATTTCATGGGGGTTTTTTTCATTTTGTCTCTCATAGTTGGTGAACCTAAGATGAAAATTACAGACCTCCACTTTCTTTCTAGGTAGGAAAACTTGCACAATCAGTGGCTAAATAAATACTTTTTGGCCCCACTGTATGATATACAGTTGAGTATTGGATTTTAATAGTGAATTAGTGAATAGAGCAGTAGCCATGCTTTTCATACCTTGGACCTGAAAAAGCGAAGCACTTGCGCAATGTCAAAGTTTTGGTCAGAACACAGCATGTCCCCAGCTATCTACAGACACAACACAAACAAACAGTAGCTTGGGATAACTATTTAACAGACACCATCATTAGCATGATGACACAAGCAACAATCTGTGACATACCACCATGATGTCATCTTGCAGCCGCCGGCTTCGGATTACAAGTTCCAAATCGGCGACGGCACCAAGCCGATCCTCAAGAGAGGTGCTCCCATCATTCACCACGTTCTCCACAGGGAAATCATTGGCGGTCGCCCAACGCTCGTAATGTTTATATCTAGAAGGTTAGGAGCAGATATATGAGACAACTACCACAATATGGCAGATAATAGTGTAATGCCATGACCACATTTACTACAAAGCCCTCAGATTTACTCACTTATCAGCATTTGTGACTATATAGATGTCGGTGAAGAGCTGGCGCCTGCAGAGGACAAGATGAATGAACCACAGTTAAACAGAAATACCCATAAAAATTCCTTCAGAATGAACATTTAATAAAAGATGACTTACGTGTTGACGGTTTCCCACCAGAAATCTAGGATTTTCTTCCCCCCAACACCAGGCAGCAGAGCTTTGGGCACACCAGCTAGATGATTATACAAACCTGTGACATCATTCTGTTAGAAAAAGGTACCAGAGTTACCAGAGTCATACTTAGGCCATCAGACCTCATTATACAGTCGATTCCGGTTAATAGGACCACAGGTTAATGGGACCAGTCGCTTATTCGGACCAAATCCTAAAGTGCAGAAACAAATTGTATTATATATGTGTAATGTTATTCGCTTATTTGGACCAAAATTTCACTTAATCGGACCAAAGAATGTGAGAGCGAACAAAAAATATGTAATATCCGTGGTAACCAAAGAAACTCTTCGTCTCTGGCATCACTACAATGCTCCTGAGTTTCTCCCCAGCCCTCTACTGCCACCTACAGGTCTTTGCCTAACATTT
>JAVSBV010000049.1:5573440-5587305 GCA_033117975.1 Parotocinclus spilosoma
CTTGAAAACTCAAACCAGGACCTTCAATTTCCATCACCTAAACCACACTTCCTCCTTCCTTGTATTGATTCCACATAGTCCTCGAGAAATTGGAAAATGCTGAAAAATAAAGATTTTTTTTTTTTTTTTTTCCTCTTTCCTCAGTAGATTCTTAAGTAGAGACATCGAGGAACAAGCAATTAAAAAAGTCTGGCCTAAGCTCTTTAAATGACATGGATCATGGTAGAGAAATTGGTTGTGGTTGTATGGAATTTTTCAAGAAGAAAATTTACCATGATTACAGCGGTGGGTCGGTCCGATCACATTCTGATACTCGTGGTTTCTAAAATGGACTCAAAAGCAATTTTAAGTGGACTCAATTTTTCAAAATGAATGTTAAAATCACCTACAATTAGAGCCTCATCTGTTGAAAGTATCAAGCAGGTTAATCAAGCAAGTATCAAGCAAGCTAATTCTAATGGGAGGGCAATAAATAGTGATGAAAACAGTATAATTTAGAATTACATAATGATGGATCAGTCACATTAAGAATCAGTATTTCAAATGAATTATCCTTATAATGGAATTTAGCACTAACACCTAGATCTTTGTCAAACAATTGTGGCTACACCTCCTCCACGACCATTAGGACGAGGGTGATGAACATAACTGTACCCAGGAGGAAAGACTTCCTTTTAGGCTAAATGTTCATTTGGTCTTTTCCAAGATTTAGTAAGATAGAGAGTAAGTGTTTATCAGTAGTTAATTCATTTGCAATCACTGCTTTGTTTGTAAGTGATCTAATGTTCGGATGTGAGATCATAAAAACAGACTTTTTGGGTGCATTTAGGTTTAGGACAGATGCAAGAATTATATCTAGTTGATGGTGCATGGCTACCAGGATACAGTTGGTTAAGTCTAATTGTCTGCTGCCTGCTCTGGATTGCCAGCCTCGAACTAATCGTGCCATTAGATTAGCGGCAATATTGCAGAAGATGAGAGTCCTCAAAACCAGTCCAATTTTCTATAAAGCCCATGTTGTTTTTCACAGCATCACATGAATAGCCAGGATTCAGTGACCACAACCTGCTATAGGCCTGGTCACCTGCTGGTGTCCCTAAAGAGCTAGTTTCACGGGTCATAAAATAGTCACCTGTGACCAGAGCGCCTTCAACAGGCTGCTCAGTGTGTTTTTCACTGAGGAGGGTAAACCTGTTGAATACGTGAACAGGTAAAAGAGTGGTGCTCCAGTGGGCTAGCCTTACGACTAGGTCACCAAACCGCCACCCAAACTGTCAGAGGATCCTCATCCTCTTCTCCTGGTGATGGTAGCAATAGGCTGGAACAGGCCAGTTCCTCCTGGATATTCCCAGATGTAAGCCATGCCTTCTGTGGGATATAATCCATCCTTTGGATTGCTATCTAACCATTGCCTTAAAAATCGCTTAATAAAAACTTGTCTTACATACATCTAATTCACTCGGAATGACAGAAAGCTAGTGTAATGTTTAAAAAGCAGGCATGACATTTTAAGCAAAGCATAAAAAGTCTTATTTTAAGTCTCTATACATTTGTCCTAGGTACTGTATAGAATGCATAGGCCTTATACAGTATGAAAAGTAGGACATTTTTGAAATATGAAGTGTTTCATACTGTGCTGTCCCATTTTGGCCAGATTTCCTACCCATTCTATAAAATGCCTAATTTCACACATTTCCAGTAATGTATACATCTAATTCACATCTCAATGACAGAAAACTTGTACAAGCAAACCCTTGTGACACCTGCAGACAGAGAATCGCAGACAGAAAACAACATTCAGTAAGTGTCAAGTTTCATGACACTTACAAGACACAAACATAACAATTACTGTATTATACTTTACATTACTGTACTAAATGTTGTCATATTTTGTTTTAATTAACTCTGTTTAAAATAAAACGATACGTAAAAAGTAGCCAAACTACTACATGACCAATGTCCTGTTTCACAGAACGTAATGTGGACATATAGCAGCTCATACCTGTATATTATAAAATACTTTTATAATAGACAAAAAGCAGACAAATATACTGTATGAGGAAAATGACAAAAGTGACAAGGTGTTAAATGTAAAGTCAAGAAAACCTTAGTGGATGGATATTTTGAAACAAGAACCAAAGACATATTTTACTGCTCTTACTGCTATTTTACAGCATATAGTAACATCACAAGATGTTCTTTGAAGTATGTTTAAAACAATTAAGTGGGATACAAGGATCATCAGATTTTGCACAAATTGGTGGCGTCCCATACCAGCTTGAGTAGACACTGTCATTACAGCAACTGGGGCACTACGCATACTTTTACATTCTAAAAATATGAGTGATATTGTTACGTTGAATACATGATACACAATGAAACGTTTTGTGCTATATTCAATAAAAATGCAAACAGAAGCATTTTCACGCGTGGCCTCAGAACATTGCAAAAGACTTTCTAAAACTTTAGATTGTACGTTTTAGAAATTGCATAATGACCATATATAACATTGTTCATAACTGGACACAAATATTTCAAACTTGGATACATAACTACATTATATTATTTTACACTGATTTCCATGCCTTTCCCAAAAAGGGGTTTCTTGGCTGCTTCCCTTCCAGTAGCCAATCCCAGATAAAGCTTTGTACTGTAGAAGGCTTAACTTGGCATCCTGCTTAAGCCACCAGATGCAGCTATTGCTCAAGTGTAAGGGAGGATACACTACATGGTGTATATAACTTTATTAACTTTTTTTTAATACTACATACAAATTTCCTGTATTCTCTGACTGTGTTCTAAAAAAGAGACTAAGAAAAAAAATGGTCGTAACAATCTTTAAAAAAATGAAATGACTTATGAACAGTACTGTATGTAAATGCCTGCGTATAAATAAGTATATGTCTAAAAATGCAATATTAAACATAAAGAAGTGCCATAACCAACTAATTAAACACAAACTGCATTCATATTCAAGCAATAAACTTTAATATCAAAACAGTAATTATAAGCTGGAATGTTATCATCATCATCATTTCCCCATTGCATATTAAAATAATCCCTCCAAAAGATCTGTCTAACAAGGGGGAAAAATACAAAATATGATATCTGTGTGAAAATATTTACCACGCAAGAAAATCACCACATATCACATGCCGATTTGTATGCTGTCGGTATTCTTAAACACAGCTGAGAAAATTACGGATTTAATACAAACACAGGGTTTATAATTTAAAATGACAAAATACTCAACTCAAACAGTTGTTTAAACAAATTTCCAATTCTTCAATTTCAGCAACTGAAGGCTGAAATCAAGCACTGAGCACTTTAATTTGCCAAGTCTTTTTTTCTTTTTCTTTTCAGATTCTAGACTGCAGACTTAACGAACACGCTGCTAAACATGTGCAAGACGTCTAGCGACAGATACTGGCATTGCGGCTCAGATTGCAACTACCTGGAGGGAAAGAAGCAGGGTCCTTCTTATACCTGCATTACTATGTTGATAAGTGTTCTCCAGACTATACAATACAACCAACAGCACAGCATGGTCAGTACCTGAAAATACTACTGGATGGGCACAACTTTTACCATCACAGACCGAAACCTAGTTAAGATTGAAACATCTGATGCATTTCAAACTAACTGTGAGAGCCCTATAAGGGGCTGGTGCATAATCCAGTAGTTACTGTTCATACCAATACATGACTTTAGGAAGTGTGCATTCTTTGAATGGGATTAGATAAGGAATCAAATATGATCCTCTAATGAGAATACACATCTGGAGAACATGTAGCAGGACGAGGGGTGAATAAATGAATCTACTTTAGGAAAGTGATGGTGACTGAAATGGGCAGCATCTTAGAGCACATAGTACAATATAAATATTAGATCATTCGATTATAGTTTCGTTTATTTGACGTATTATTAGCAGTATGGCTGCATCGGTACTAGTCAGGCACATTCCTGTTGGGCCAATTTATAGCAGGCAGTTAACCTAATACATATCTGTGGAATATGGGAATAAACCAGAGTACCTGGAGTAAACCCATGCAGACCAGTATGTCATATATAAACAATTTTGAACTTTTGCATTTGAATTACTTGCACATTATTTGACATCTCTAAAGTGCCCCAGTTTAAGTGTTTGTTTTTGTGCATGTGCCCTGCAATAGACTGGTGGTAGACAATCACCAAAAAGCAAACCATGGATTTTTAAGTGCTCTCTCTCTCAAGTTCTCATTCTCTCACATGCCCCCAACCCACCCCCATTATGCCGAGGTATGGGATCATTAGTACATCATTTATAGTACAAGAATCACAGGTGTGCTTCCCTTTTAATTGCATCCCCTGCTATTTAAATCCCTTGTATTAAGAGCATGTGCATAGTGTTTAATTAGTATCTTTAACAGAATGTGCGAGTAGGTTCCTGTTTTAGACTGGTCGGGCTCAGACTGGTAGAACCTGGAGCCTTACCTGGAATTTCACAGGGTAATGGCTAAATTACACTCTGAACACAGTTCATCCTGGGGTTTTCACATTGCAAGCCTCCCCTGGGATTCAAACCCAGGCCCCCAGGAACTGCCGTTAATGCTCCTGCTTTAATACATGCAATAATAATTCCAACTACTTGAGATCCAAACTCTGCTAAATCAAGCAAAACTGAGTATGGTTTAAATTACTGTGTTAAGGATAACACTTCAGATGTATAGTACAGACAGAATTTCCAAATATGTGCTCCAGATGTGTATCCTTATTAAGAATAGGTATTATACAAACACCAATCATGGTATCTGTATTGTCAGAAGCTGCACCCATTGTTACCAAAGGCAAAATTTATTTACAAAGCAATAACAGACCCTGCTTCAGTTACTTTCTGGCTTCATTCTGAGCACAATTTCTTGGATATACGACAATGCACGGGTTTTTAAAGTGACAAAACGAAAAAACATTACGCAGGTCAAACGTCTAGTTCTTCCTATTATTTATTCCATGGGTCATGGAGACTGCTAAAGGTCAAAACCCATGATATTCTTGACAGAATTTCTCAGTGGCCTCAACTCTCCAAACCCAACTCTTTGACATGGTTCATTTACCTTTTAGATTCATATTATATAAATATATAGATCTTCTTTGCCATACAAACGTAAATTAACACCAGCACTGCACATCCATGCCTGGGATTTGGACAGTCTGGTGTACTGGGTCCAAACTGTTAAAGGTAGGCAGCCAGGCTACAAAACACTTTACGAGAAGTCTTTAGAGTATCTCGTACTTGTCGACCACAAAGGAAGTCTCGGCTGAGAATTTCACTGGGCTGTCCCCTTGTACCTCTGTCACTTTGGCCACCTGTAACAAAAGAAAGTGTTGGTTTGTTCTTTTATTATTCTAATAGCTTAACTTAGATGCCCTAAACTCACCTGAATGTCGCAATAGTTCCGTTTAGATACAAACGAGACATTGACTGGAAAGAAGTCGTTAGGTCTCCCGGCTATGCTGAACTCCAGGCTTCCGCTCTTGTTGTTTTCATCGATGAGAGGCAGGTTCCATTCAAGGATGTTTTTTCTGCTGTCATGCCGATACTCACCATCAAGATCTCCAACAACCGGGGCACCCACGCCTGACCTGCACATTTTGGATGCATAACTGAATTAATAGCACCCAAGATATTCCATGCACTTAATTAGAGACGTTCACCCATCACTATATTGGATACACCTGCTTGTTTCAACAATCATTTTATCAGTTCCACTTACCATAAAGAAACACTTTGTAGTTCTACAATTACAGACTGTAATCCATCTGTTTTTATACATATGTTGTCATACAAATGTACATACAGTCTCAGTACTGACGTAGGGCTGGTGTGTTATTGTGTGCTTTTCTGCTATGTGTGGATAAGTAGTGCTGCTGGAGATTTTAAACACTGCATCCACTCTATTAGACATCTATCAATATTTCACCACCATGTAGATGTAAAGTCAGAGACAGTAGCTCATCTGTTGTTGCACAGTTTGTCTTAGTCATCCTGTAATCTTTTATCAGTGCTTACAGGATGCTGGTGGCTGGACATTTTTAGTAGGTAGACGACTGCTGTGACAGGGTTTAAAAACTCATCTATTGGTAAGCAACAAGCTAAAATGCATGTCACAGTGTTTTCCATTATCAATTCCAGAAGTTATTTCATGACATAAATAGATTATATTTTATTATTAATAACTTCTAAATGACAGTTAAATGTAGTCATAATCACTGATTTAAAAAGTAAACTTATAAAATGTAAACTAAACTTAAAAAGTGAGTAATTTCAGTGGAAAATCTGTTTTCTGTGTCTGTTTCACTATTTCTAAGCTCACAGGATCCACGGTATTCAAAATCCAAATCATGGAACAGCATCATAACAGCATTCACTTCAACCCTCATCGGGTCCACTCATACTAGCACAACACAAACACAAACACCACCACCACATCAGTGTCACTGCAGTGCTGAGAATGAGCACCCCTAATACCTGATCTGTGGGGGTCCTGACCATTAGAGAGAAGACAAAATTGGACTAAAATTACAGAGCGAAACAGATGGACTCTAAGTGCTTCTAAATGGTAAGTGGAAGTGTTAAAATGTACAATGAGTGTAGAAACAAGGACGTTTATCTAAAAAAAGTGATGGGTAAATGTATATTATACCAATTACTTACGGCACTGGGATGGTAACGAGTACGTCATTGAGTTCAAGGCCGTCTTCCTGGAGCTCATACTCAATATTCACATCGCAGTTGCTACCATTTTCAGAAGGCCAGCAGTTTACTACAGACAAAACAAACAATACACATGTGCATGTCAACTTTAAACTGAAAGTCTTTAATGGTCAACTAGAGTTGCAATGATGTGAGATTGTCACTGTATGATAACAGTCTCAGAAAAGAACACCCTTTCACACAGTAATTATTAGTACCATCATGCAGTACAACGAGCCTTAAAGAAAGGAAAACAGAATATTATTTGGTTGAACAAACTTTATTGTAGTTGAAACATTTGTCTGTTATGTTATTTATGTCATATCAGCATAGACAGCTATTAATTACAGAAGCAATACTGGGTCCATTTTGAACAACAAATTATCTAACAGGAGGAATCTGGAGTACTCAGAGTAAACCAACACGGACACATGGAGGACATGGAAACTCCACACAGGCAGAGTGCAAGGCCAGGTTCAAACCGGGATCTCTAGAGCTGTGCTAACCACTTGTGCCATCCGTAGTTGAAACGTGAAAAACATTTTGGTAGAAGCGCGTGTTAAAAGATATATGTATAAATCTATAAGTAAAGGACAAAGCTGCACACACCCAGTTCGCTTTTGAGCAGAACAAAGTACAGGAAAATAAACAAAAGGTTAAAAAAATATATATAAAATCCACATAACGGAATGCTTTCTCTAACAGGTAAGCAGTATTCATATCCTTTAATTAAGTACTAATGCTGCACTAAAAAGTAGTCTATTTTCCGCACCATAAAGCGCACCGTATTATAAGGAACATACTAAAACATTACTAAATTAAACACTGACATTATTTTTTAATCCATCTTCTCCCACAAGTCCTCATCTTCTGTGTCTGAATTGAACAGCTGGGCAATTTCACTATCAAGCACTCTGGGTTCCCTCTCATCATTGTCTGAGTCAGTCTCGTCGCCAGATGGCTGTTCAGCAATAATGCTGGCTTTCGCGAAAGCTCGGACAACAGTAAAGGAAGAAACCTTAGCCCAGGCATCCACAATCCATTCAAAAACGGTGGCGTAACTCGCCCGATGCTGCACCACAGTCTTAGTCAACGTGTGTTTGCCGTCTATCATCCATCGCTCCCACGCTGCTCGCAACTTCACTTTAAATGCCCCATTTACACAATGTCCAGCAGTTGGAGTTCTTTTGTTAACCCTTCCAGAATTATGGCAAGCTCAGAACTCATTTTCTTCACCTGGCTTTTCACACAGTGTGTGAGATGGCCGCACATGTAGTCGCAGATCAGCAGGGACGGTGATGCGTGGTCTTTTTACATCCGCACTGTACGTACTACGTCCCCGTGTCAGCCAGAAGTGGACTGACAGTCAATGAAGCGGAGCGCTTACCAAAGTCTCACAACAATACTTTTAGAAATTTTGGAACTCAGTACACATATAAAGCGCACCGGATTATAAGGTGCATGTCTGATTTTTGTGAAAATTTAAGGCTATTAGGTGCATCTAGTGTGGAAAATACGGTATGTTTTTACAAGTAGACGTCCTGCCTTCATTGTTTTTCTGATTATTTATTTAATGTCACATCCATGGCTACTTGTGACAGCAGCAAGCTTATAACAATACAACTCAAGATACAGTCGCACAAAACAATTCACCACTAATCCTAATCCACATATTTACAATGTGGAAGGAAATCAGAAAACGAGGACAGTACTGTAAACTGCTAAGCATTGCAGTAGCCTAATGTTTAAGGGAATGGATTATTAAATAAAAAGTCCCACTTCTGCCAGGCGACCACTGTTGGCGCTATGAGCAAGACCCTTAAACCATAACAGTAGCTCTGAATAAGTAATGTAACATCCACATTAGATTCTGTGAAACAGGACATGTACTGCTCACAATAATTAAGGGATTTTATTTTGAACTATACCCTAATTTTTGTGAGCCGTACACTTTGAGCACATAGTTTTGTGTTAAGCATAAATAATGATTACTATTAAGATAAGATATAGGATAATATAAGATAGGATATTAACCCTTTTTAAATGATTACAAAACAATTGCATCTTACCCTACTGATAAAAACCTCATAACCATAAGAAGTTATTGTACTTTTACAGTTTATATAATGGAAAACACAATCAAGTACCGGTACTTGCATGGTATATATACACAGATCTGGATTTAAATTCTGCCAGCAAGATAAAGCTTAGTTGAGCAAAAGCTGCACACTGCTCAAAACAAACAGATTATTCATTCTCTATACTAAAATCATTAAAAGGCTTGATCTATATTCACACAGCTTGAATGATAACATATGATTAGGGCTGAAATACCAAATCAAACCTAAATATTACATTAATATGCAACTTATACATTACAGCCTACACTGATAGGTACTTACTGGTTAAAGGGATGAGGGACTCGTCTGTGGTCTGTAGCCTCCACTTCAACACACCCACATCACTATTGAGGGGAAAAGACTTCTCTGGGTTCTTCAGCCCAATCAAGCTCTCTGAAGTGAACAGCTTCTTGTCGACATTGGGATGGGTCTGAAAGAGAGACACGCAGCATTAATACAAGTGTTTTTTCACATGGTTTAATACAAACTTTGCAAACCATGTCAGACCATTACGAACACAAAATCTTACCTGCAGCTGCACTCCTTTCGTGTCGTTATTGTTAATGTGCATGCGAATACGTCCATTTTTTTCCTCTGTGACCCTTAGTGTAATGATTCCCAGGACTTCCATGTTCTGGAGTCCACCATCACGTCCACAGGTCAGAGAGATTTTCTCCTCTATCTTCAGGTGTACACTAATTCAGATTTAAACCAAAGTCTTGATTACTTTCAGGATGAGACTTGTGTATAATTGCTAAAGAGATATGGCTGTTTGATTATAAAGTATACCTTTCTGTTTTCACTGGAGGTTGGAGAACCTTAGAAGCATCTGAAGGCTTCTTTCCTGCACTTTGGATGACAATATTTTCACCCTCCAACTTCAGTTTGTCTACAAAGTTATCAATCTCCTTTCCTTTGGCTCCCAGCTTCAGTGCCTTACTGGAACCACTTGGCCTGTGGATAACAGAACATATTGTTTCTTTTACAACTGCCTTGTACAAAGAGTGTACAAAATATGTTCAGTCTTTGCAAAACTTTGTCAATTTACACTTTGGACACTTTATATTGTTCCTGTAAAGCTAATAAGATTTTTATACCTTTTAGTAGATCATTATTAATTAGCTCACAATTAATTTAATTTAATTTTCTTTATTAAAATTGTGGCTGAGCAGTGATAGAGTATTTCACTGCTGGTTATACCATGTATGTAACATGTAAACCGTAATTTGATTTAGTTACGTAACTACGATAGGGGTAATTGCGATATGTATCGTCTACAACTACCCCCTCCCCCTTATCTAAGTAAGCACATCTTCGAGCCCCCACCCATGACAAACAAATTTCTTTTGCTTCAAAATTCCACTAGAATTAGCACTAACTTGACATTACTTTTCTTAATTTTCTTCCAAATTGTCAGGCATGCCACCAGAAACTTTACTACCCCAAACCAATTCTACTGTCCTAATCATGTTTATGTTTGTTTATATTTTAAATGTTTATTAATGCAGCAAGGTGGCTCGATGTGTAGCACCGCTGCCTCACAGCAAGAAGGTCCTGGGTTCAATCCCAGGGTGCAGCGGCCTGTCCTTACTGTGTGGAGTCTGCATGTCCTCCCAGTGTCTGCATGGGTTTACTACGGGTACTCCGGTTTCCTCTCACAATCCAAAGACATACGAGGTAGGTTAATAGGTTAAATGACTGTTTGTGTTTGTGTGTGGGTTGTTCCTGCCCTTGCGCTCACAGTTGCCGCGACCCCGTGTGGATTAAGCGGAAGATAATGGATGGAAGTTTATTCACATACAAACGAGCAAACCTAAGCTAATATATTTCATTCAGTTTATCAATTTTTTTAATCCATTTACATTTTCACAACATACATACAATAAAAGGCTCTTGTTGCTGCTATATATGTAATGTGAAAGAGAGATTAGCTGCGACACTGTTGTGACTGTTTTCAAAACTTTGGAGTTTTAACAAAATTAACCACTCAGATATTCCCTGCAAACGTTGCAGATATTTTTGGATCAAAATTTACCCACAAAATGTCTCCCTGCAACAGCCCACCTCCTACAATAATATCTTAATTATTGTTTTAACAACGTGTGTAGCAAGAAGGTAGTGGCTGTAATAATGATCATAATTTTAAAATAGATAAATAAATAACTATACACCACATTTTCACAGCTGTTCTGTACAGGGTAGAAACATCATTATCAAGCCTCACATATACACATACCTGACTGGTGTAGGGGCAGGTCTTGGCTTCTCTGGTTCCCCCACTGAGTCTGTAATGATGGTGGCTTGGCTGACACCGCTCAGTCCTGAACTCCCAAAACCTCCAAAGCCCGGTGCTTTCTTGCCTGAGCGCTCAGCATCTCGTCTCGCTTGCTGCAGCTCTTTGGCTTTCCGCCTCATCTCTGCATTTGCTTCTCGTTCTTGAGTCTGGTTTTGTGGAGAGAGAGCGAGAGAGAGGGCGAAAGAGAGAGTGGGAGAAATAAATCATTTTCGAGGAATCAACACAGACAAGCCTATTCATATGCAGCGGCATAATGAGGTAACTATGGCAGCGCTATTTTCCGCCTCACCTCTCTGACTGCACGGAAGACCTTCTCCTCATGCGAGTCCATTTCAGTAAAGGTCCGAATCTGGGCCAGATTGACGTTCTCCCTGTAGCCCAGTGCAACGATTTCATCAAAAGCAAAGATGAGATCAAAGCAGTGTTCTGATATTTCACTTTCCTCCAGCACACGGCAATACTCAGGAATCTGAAATAAAACATCAATACATTCAAAAGTTTAAACTATATTAAAAAGTTAGAAGAATTGCACTATATGAAAACTCATAATCAATCAATACTTAGGTAATTATTACATATGCTACACTATGCACTCAATTCAATTTATCTTAATTACTCAACTCATCATACAATTCAAATTTCTCACTATTATCTATTTTACAGTCGACAAAACATTCCTTTTTTTATTTCTGGAAAAAAAAAAAAAAATACTCCCCTGTAGCTTCACCATATCTTAAGTATTAATTGCAAACATTTGGGTTTTTATAAATTTCTGAAGGATAACAATTTAAAAAAACTGTACTTGTATAAAAAATATCTCAATAAATCTTAGTCATAAACAAACCAAAAAAACTTGAGTCTCTTTGAGAATGGGATCTGCACCCGTGAGTATGTCTGTGACTTGAATCCGCCCTCTGGTGTTCAAAAAATGCTAGTACATTATACGGTGTATATGTATAAATAAAAACATCATCCCACTCAACAATACACACCGTCGTATTTTTGCTTTGCGATGTAACATTACAACCCTATTAAACACATACAAAACATGCCAATTTACACGTTTGTTTGTTTTTATAGTGCAAAAGGAAACGAAGATGCAGATCACAGACTCACGACTATGCAGCAATGTTCAGCACAGTTCAAATCATATCATCAAGTTTGCAGATGACACCTCTGTGGTGGGTCTCATCAGCAAGCACAGCGAGTAAGCATACAGAGAGGAAGTTCAACGGTTAACGTAGACAAGACCAAGGAGATGGTTGTTGACTTCAGAAGGAAAAGGCAAGATCACTCCCCACTAAACATCAACAGCTCTGCTGTGGAGATCATCAAGGGCACCAAGTTCCTTGGAGTTCACCTGTCAGAGGATCTCACCTGGTCCCTCAAAACCAGCACCATAACCAAGAAAGCCCAGCAGCACAAAGAAAATACATCTCCCACCCCCATCCTCAACACATTCTACAAAGAGAAACCATTGAGAGCATCCTGAGCAGCTGCATCACTGCCCCTCACACACACTGTTTACCCTTCTGGGAAAAGGTACCTAAGCATTCGGGCCCTCACTACCAGACTGTGCAATATTTTCTTCCCCCAAGCTATCAAGACTCCTGAACAATCAGAGTCTGGTATGAACAAGTGCACGTATAAATGACTGGACAGACACACACGCGGACACGGGGACACACACACGGACACGGGGACACACACACGGACACGGGGACACACACACGGACACGGGGACACAGGGACGGGGACACAGGGACGTGGACACAATCGCCACCTTTCAATTACACAAATCACACCAAATGTGGACCAAAAAACTGTTTCTATACCTATTGTTTACGCTGTTTATATTGAACAAATGGACATATCTGCACCACTCTGCTCACACTACCAGTGAGCTATCTGCACTGTCTTATTGTTTGTTATATATAGTGTTCTTTGTTCCTGTATTTATTGTTATTGTTTTGTATAGTGTTCCTTGTTCCTGTATTTATTGTTTATTGTACTATATTGCGCACGCTGCACACGTCCACTTTATGTTGTTAAGTTTATTGTTTTTATGTAGCACCTTGGTCCTGGAGGAACGTTGTTTTGTTTCACTGTATACTGTGCACCACTGTATATGGTTAAAATGAGAATAAAACCACTTGAACTTGAAATGAGGATTTCACTGAACACAACAACTGTAAGTGAAATGACTTCTTACCACACGGGAGAAAAGTCGCAATGTCTCCAAATCCTCCAGAATGTTGCTGTTCTTTGTGGTGACCAGAACCGTGTAGAGCTTCTCCATGGGTTGATAGACGTAGCGCACGCTGTCTGTTTCTACAAAGGTGTGCTGCTTTCCTGTGCCCATCAGTTTAGGGAAGGCAGCCAGGAGACCCTCAATGCGAGTGCGTGTCATCTCTACGAACTGCCGTGACACTATGGCTTTCCCTGATTTGGTGCACACTGCAGCTGCCAAGAGCACCTTATAGGATTTAAGAAACAAGACATTACACTTCAATAACAGACATTTATTTAAAGGAAAATACTTCAAACATTTTTCAAAGTTATTTGAAAATATCAATATTGATCTAATGTCTTACATGTGTTATTTAGCATTCACAATAAATTCAGTAGAGCTGCACGCAGTCTTGACACAACAACAGTCCAAACAACGGTACCAGTATCGACTAAATAGCCACGGTACTGCAATGTTTCCCATATG
>JAVSBV010000049.1:5641687-5652234 GCA_033117975.1 Parotocinclus spilosoma
AATTTCGTCATAGTTTTAATCGTTGTAAGTAGTTTTTGTTTAGTTATCATTTAGTTTTCGTCATGAAGAAAAGGTTCGTTGACGAAAACTATGACGAAAATAGAAATTAACACGGTTTGGTATGCAAAAAGCATAATTGGTTTATTATGAACTGGCTTTGATCAGCCACGGCACTACACTTAAAAAAATAGAGCTCTCTATGTGGCAAGCATTATTAGAAGGCAATTAAATAACTGATCGGTCAATGTTCGTGTCTTTTTGCGAGATCCAAGCGAATCAGTTCCCTTAACGCTTCTGCAGAGAAACCCCTGGGTCTCAGATGCAATCGCAACTGTCCGCGAGCAATCGAGTCATCGGTTCAGGTTAAACGTTTATTGTTCACTGGGCAGAAACCTGTAGGTTCAAACATGAGGGTTTAGGAAACTTGACATGTTTTTTTAAAATAAGCTCCTCTTATTTTTTAGGCTTTTTCGTTCTTTTACAAAGCAGATACTTCAAGAACATCCGGTTTATTTCAGGACGCGTGTTCGTAATGAAGAATGGCTTCAAACTGGATAGCGTGATGGCATGAGTCAGGGCGCCAATTCACTAGGTGTCACTGGGTTCAGGTCATTCGTGGGAATGAATGAACAAGAATATCAGGTGTACCACGGTCTACAACACACTCGGGGACAGTAAGGTCACTGTCAGCCTTTGTGTACAGGAGTCACGCAGGGTTATCAGCCTTGCTGTTGAATACAGATTGTTTGATAGACTGGGGAAAGCCATCTTGTGATTAAAAAAAGCTACATCCATATTACATGTGGTAACTTTGATATGTGATCAGGTTTTGCCGTAATGAATACCAAAGAAGAACCAGGAACAAGTGTACACGATTCGGATCATGGTATGGGAACAGATAACATAAAAAAATATATGGATGGATTGGCGCCCCACCTAGGGTTGTTCCTGCCCTTCCGCCCAGAGTTGCCGGGTGGGCACCGGCTACGAAGATAATGAATATAGTGATATCCCTTGAAATAACTAATTATAGAGGCAAAAAATGTTTTTAATGTTTAAAGGCTTCCCTTTCATAGTCCTCATCATCATCATCATCATCACCCAGATTCACATATTTTATTTTATACTGTTAGAATTGATACATTATCGAATATCGTGTTTATTTCAATTGCTCAACATTTGCATAGTTGTTCAATTGTATTTGGTCTGATTGAGTTACTCATGGAAGGGTTTCTGCTACTTTTGTAACTCCACGGAAGGCTCTAAATATGTTCTTAAAGCTTAAGATACAGACCAGGAAATATATAAATCTACATAAATAACTGCATATTTACTACAATTCAAATTCATACTGAAATCATCTTCAAGCTTCCCAATTAAGACACTGTTAGTTCATGTCATTCTACTTGGAAAATTAATGCCCATATATAGTGCCATCTACTGGCCATTCTTGGTATTTGGTTGAATGTACCAAAACCTTAAAGCCTGTAGCCTATGGATTCAATACAACAGTACTTTAGGTAGCTCCATTGGCATCCCCCTCAGGAATTGCCCCCTCCCACTCACACACACACACACACACAAACACACACAAACACACAAAATTGAATTGAAATGCAAAATGTACACATTATAAGCTTACATGTAAACACAAAACTATGCAAAGCGACCCGTTTTACCAGCGGACCCCCTAGCCACCAGGTTTGCCGTGAGTTGGTTAGGAGGTCCGGAATCTGCTGGGCTTTCACTGCCTTGAGGCTGAGGTATATCACAAACACTGCACCAGCTCAGCTCAGGGCTTGAACCCAGGTCCTCAGAGACTCCCTAACTCCATATATAAAAGACTGTAAATCTATTTTTAACATGGCATTAAGCACTGTATCATGACTAAGGATGGTATGTTTTCCCTTTTCTATATTTAACTCTTATATATTTAACTCAAAATGCAAAACCATTGAACAACCTTGGTATTTGGTGTATAGACATTGTACACATTGTCGTATAGTGCAGTTTTTACACCTTGGGAGCCTGCGATTAGGAATTTCAGCACCAGAATTACACGCGGTGTAACGTTTGTATGTTAGATGATTTCTTTTGTCGCATTTTGTCACCCTCCGTGTCCTGGTCAGGGTCTGTTATCAGCTGAACGCCTCGATGCGTTCTCTAGAGAAAGCTACAAGATCATGAAGGTGACAAAGGGCACTTTGTGTGATACGGGACAGATATATAACGCATATTGTCAGCTGCAGAGAGGTAACCTGAGAAAAGCTTTAGCAGGAAATTGATCTGAATTAAAGGTGTTAATCCAAATTATTTGGTCGTTCTAAGCCGTCGAGTAGAGTCAGGTTCTCTGTGACGGATCATTTAATGACTGAATTTAGCTGGCAGAGCTTAAAGAGAGAGGTGGTCGGGGTCAGGCGCGCGAAACGTGCCGTGGCTCCTGCAGAACGGGGGGTGACCGTAAGTCAAAACGAGAATAAAGCCTTTTCAGTGCCGCTCAGAGACAGTTAATACCTCGTTTAAGGAAAAACTGTTTTACCCTTGGCAAATCGTCTGTGGGGCTTCCTGACAGGTTGCCCATTATTCACTCATTCATTTTCATAGGCACTTAATCCTATTCAGGGTCGCACCCTTAACTCACATTGGGACACCTTAGAGACACCAGTTAACCTAGCAGGTGACAATACTACCATCGGTGCCTGTCATTATATCTTTTAGCTATTTGAGCACTGAATTACAGAGATGTCATGGCCACCTACTGGCCATTCTTGGTATGACTGTTTGAACATACTAACCCTTAACATATACATTCAATACAACAGCACCTTTGGCGTCCCTTTCAGGAATTGCTCTTGAAAACAAGTTTCATATTGCCACCCCACCGCCCACCCCCCACAACCACACACACACACACACACACTTTATAGCTTACAATGAAGTTTGCCGCCCTTACCAACAGTGTACACATTCTACATGTAAAAACAGAACCACAAAAGTCAACAAGTTTCGAAAGTGCAACACAAACTTGGGATCTCTGGCGCTGTGTTTGGACGATGCCAAAAACTGTGTTTGCCTATCATTTGCCGACATATCTTTTATCTATTCGCCCCCTGAAATACGGAGATGTTGGCCCACCTGTGTTGCTCAGCAGACTCGTTGTCTAGCAGCTCCATGTCACAGACGTTGCAGCGCTCCCTTTGGATTTGGCCCTCATTATTCGCACCTGCTGTGCAATTGCTCAATTTGCTCAAGAACTCCCGCTGAATGAAGCTCTGGTGAAAGAGCCCACCGTAGGCACTGAAGTCCGGAGACAATGCAATGGCAGGAGGCATGTGCAGCGATGAAGCCATGGACACAGGCAGAGGCAACAGGCTCTCGCCTTTATGGTTAACCGGCAGATTATACAGGGTCGCAAGATGTCTCTCAGTCAGACCGACAACGTTAGTCAAGCCCATATGGCCGATGTCTCCGTGAGATTCAGGAGTACCGTCAGCGGAATGGAGCTCCCGTGCACTAGTGATGACACTGCCTCTTGTGGGGGTTCCAGGAGTACCCCTGTGTTGTTTGGATTCGCCGGCCCCTTCTCCGTTTCTGGAAGAGCTGCCTTCTTGGCCATACTCTTCGTCCACCTGCATCATCTCAGTCTTTATCTTCTCCAGCAACGGAGAAGAGTTTTCTTGGGAGGAAGCGAGGCTGTGCTGTACGCTGCCATCCAGGAGAGACTGGCCAATGCTCATCAAGCTTTCGGCAGCAGCCTTTGTGGGGCTGATGCCGGCAAGGCCCAACGCTGTCGGTTTCTTATCTACCATGTTAACCACGGCCAGGCGATGGCGGCCAGCAGGGCCGTAGCCACCCTCTTGTATGGAATGCTTTTTGGAAAACGCACTCTTCAGATACTTCATCCGACGCTCATCGTCATCCTCGGTGCCATTTTCGTTCATGTTCACGTCCATCTCGTTCTCTTCAGAAGACTGAATGGTCTCCAGGATTTTCAGACACTGTTCCTCCAAGTACTCGATCTCCAAAATCTCTGCGGCGTACAGCAGATCGTCCAGGTCTTCAAGTTTAGCCTGGAGCGTGGCAGTGTAGGCGTATTCCAGGATCTGCTGGAACGTCTTTGGTGAGAGGAAGTCCAGCGTGTAGTGTTGGCTGTTTCGATGGAACAGGATCTCGAACATCTTGCTGACGCAAGCAAGGACAGTCCTGTGAGCACGGAACTCCTGGCTGTCCACCATAATGACCACGTCGCACAACGTCCCCGACAGACGCATCTGGTTGGCCTTCTGCAAGAGAGTCGCAGGGTGGCCAGGATTTTGGAGATGGATCACACCCATTTTAGTCAAATCCATCATGCCAGCATTGAGCAGATCATCATAGAGCTTTTTTGTTTTCTGACTTCTGTCTTCACACACTTCGCTTGCAACCTGTAAACAAGGCAGGAGCACAGCGTTAACTCCTCACACACACACTTAACTCGAGACGAATCACACAAAATAAGCAGAGCCGTGTTTGATTTGGCATGGATTGTATCCCAGGAAAAGCACAACTCTAGTCGGTGTTTTTAAAGCCCCGCGTTATCGTGCAGAAAGTATGTCGAGAGGAGCGGTTATGCAAGAGGGAAAAGTTGCCAGATTTAACTGAAGCAACAGCTTTTAAGACGTGCATGAAAGTGGTGATTATAGGGCACCCTTAGGGGAAAGGGTTACTTAGGGACAGTCAATATGCCTATGTAAAAAATACATTCCCTAATGCAACCCTGTTTAATAAGAGTTAAATGATTTATGAGTTTGATACATTCTATTATAAAACTATACTCAAACACTTAGGTTTTACCTCAGTAAATGTACTACTAATCTGAAAATGTAGTTATGTAAAAGGTAGAAGTATTGCTTTTATGTTTTGTGCAAAGAAGAAAAAATAAAAGGTTACTGCTCATAAAAAAGGTGTGACAGGGAGGGTACCAAACGACAACTTTGTACTACAACTATGGGAATCATTTGCAACAATCTACAATTTACTTTGTCATTCAAACATGAGGAACCAAAAAATATACAAAATATTTGGTATGTACATGGCAGCGTTCAATAATGCACTAAACCCTTATATTTAACCAAACCATAACGAAAGGGAACCACTGTGATTGCGCCATTTTTTGTACCCTCGCGCCAGTTTTAATGCGTACCCTCAAATATATAGGCTAGACACCTTGGCTTCTGGTTGGCTCTTTCTTAGATGCCTGACTAGAATTGCTTAAATTAGGCCAGACTTTTGTAATTGCTTGTTCCTCGGATGTCCCTACTTAATCTACTGATGAGGGACAAAAAAATAATAAAAATTCAGCTTTATTTTTAAACACTTTTGAATGCCTCGAGGACTATAGAAATCTATGTGAAATCAATACAAGGAAGCAGGAAGAAATAAAAATAGATTTTTATTCAAAAATAAAATGTATTTAACCTACAATTAAACTACAATTAAAGAAGTGAATCTGGAAAAAATTTAATGAGCAGAAGAAAACCTTTGGCTCTTCACCGGAGAGCAGAAAAAGCAAAAAAAATATATTTTTTAAACATTTTTTTTTAATTTATTTCAACCATTGGTGCTGTGGCAGATCCAAGAAATACAAATATATATATATATTATTTTTTTATTTATTTATTTCAACCATTGGTGCTGCGGCAGATCCGAGAAATACAAAAAAATATATATTTTTGTATTCTTCAAATATGATTGTCGGCGGATCCGCGAAACAAGTAATAAAAAAATGTCTGGCCTTAAAAAAAGGACAAATAAACCTAGAAATTGATCGATTTACCATAATTTAAAGTAACGAACCTGTTTTGAAAATGTAGTGAGTATAAGTACAGGTTTATTTTAATTGATTAAGTTACAGAAACAGTCCAATATAGTACAGATAGCTAAAAAATATTTAAGGACAGTAACAGAGACTCACTTGTCACTTCTGTACAAAAGCGAACCTGGGCATGAGTCTGTGGTTTTGGGTGCTGCTCCACGCGACCCTGTTTGCTCTGTTAAACCCTCCTCGTGGAGCTGGTTACACGTGCAAACGAGGCAGCGTAAACACGTCCGCTCGTGCAAAACCAGCACCAAACCAAAGTGATCAGATCTGTTCATGAAGATCGAGCGTGTACGAGGATCAGCGCGCGTGTCATTCACGCTGTTACGCGCCTATCTATGCTGCGCGTTTTCCCACTAAGGACCAGACATCACGGAGGTCGTAACGTGACAAACGACGCTCATCACTGCGCGAGGCTGGATCGACGAGCTCACCTGCGCGCACGAGCACCAGGATCGCACCCGATAAGTTGGTGCGCTTTATTTGCGTCCATGCGCATCGATTTCGCCCAACTTATCAACTCGTGAAAGCCCAAATATCACCGAGTCTGGATGAGTTTAGACCTCGTGCGCGTTTCATAAAAGCTAGCCGGTGATTCCGGTCAAACAAGTCCTTAATAAAGAGAGGGAGAGAGTGCCTTACCTTGCAGCGCGCGCCAGATTCAACAGCTGCTTATTAAAGTCTGGAGCTCCGGAGCTTCACAGAAGCCGCTTCACGCGCACCGACTTCGCTTTGGCCCCGGCCAATCAGCGGCTCGCACTGACGTCAGCTATTGAGTCACCATGCGCGTGAAGCGCGAAGACAGGGCTGGAGACAATGCGGGACGCGTGGAGATTTAATACAAGGAGCTTCTCTAATGTGGTGAGGGCAGCACTGTTTAACTGGGCGCAAGGCGAGAAGGCACCCTGAAGAGGGCAAAGCACTAGTTGGCATCATATGTTCAATTACACTGGTCAATTAACTCCAATTAAACATTACCCAGAGATCACAGCATGCTCTGAGTGTCCCAACACCTGCATTCGTCCAGGTGTGCAGCCCGTTCACAATCTGCTCCGGCCGGGCCAGTGGTGAAAAGTGTCCGGTCACTACCCACTACCCATTAAATTCATGTACAGTTATCCCCCTAACCCAAGCATGGTGCAGAGGACCTAGAGGAGCTCCAACAGGAGCCAAGGTTGCCAAAAATATTAACATTAAACTAAATTTAGCAGTCACATGTAGAACCACCTGCATTTGGTCCTGTTTTACGAAGCAAAATACAAAACCTTTTGAGGTTATGGCCGTTAAAGGGCCCAACTGTGGCAGCTTGATCTTCAGGGACTGTGATAGCCTAGCAATTAAGGCACTGGACTCTGGACCATGCTGCCAAGCTGCCACAGTTGGGTCCTTAAGCAAGGTTCTTAACCCACAGTTGCTAGGATTGTAAGACTGTATGAACTGTAAGTCGCTCTGGATAAGGGCGTCTGCTAAATGGCGTAAATGTAAATATAATGTAATGGTCAGTCGACTTGTATTTCATTCCAGCATCTCTGAAAGTGTGGGGCACTTATCTTAACTTCATTTAAGATAAATATTAAGAGAATTTGAATGTTTAAATCATAGGTTTGCTGTCCAGTCCAGTGTCGTTTTCTCCATCATATTTACCAGGTTCCCTCTCGCCATAACAACAGCTCCAATCCTGGCACAATTTGGCAGCATTTCACCTTTGTTTGGAGAGTTCATGTCACTTTTCGTTCGGCTGCCTGGGAGAACAAGTCTGTTTCGGAATTGTAATGGGATATTTATGTGTGTTGCTGTAGCAACTCATATATTGTTATCCGATTTTTTATTATTCCACCAATGTTGGGTCAGTATCTCCTCCTAGAGCTTTCGACATATCGACATGGGACAAGCGCCAAAACGTCCGGGATGTTCGGGAGAAGTGTGCTTGTTCACAGCTAAGAGATATCTCGAACCGTGCACCCGGTGCCCCCGATTTTCTGGCACAAAAATCCCATAGACAATTAACAGGGCTATATTTAAACTGCTGTAGCTCGGTCAATTGTCAAGCTATAAACACGGAAATTGGAGCAGTTGTACCCGGCTGGGATGTCACCGGCCATGTTAATTTTCAGAGTGATCTGAAACTCTGTTCACTTTTTATCACTCTTTAAATAATCACCCAATTCATTTTGAATGGCCCCACTCTATTGGAATTCTTGCGCACTCTAGCAAAACCACACATAAAAATGACATTATTGTGTCAAACTCTGCGTTGTAACTTCGGTACAGTTTCACGTAGAAATTCCATTTAAACTTTACCACGTAGACATAACCCTTTTCTAACAAATTCTAAAATATCTCATCGGTTCAGTAATTTGTTTCCGAGATATGATGGCCTGTGCCAGGCCAGAACAAACCAGAACTGCAACACACAGTCGCAATTCCTCCGGGAGCTGCATTTTCTAGTTTCTGTTCATCTTTATTCCAGTGTTTGTAAGCTTTAGTATGTTTTATCCTTTTCATCCTGTCCCCCTCTTGAAAAAGTGGTTTATTGCATGCAACCGTTCCAAAAAACCCTCCCAGATCCTCAAACACAGTCGTTTTCAGGGTTTACCTGTCCTGTTCATGTCCCCAGAGATTTCTGCATGGTGTTCCAGACCTTCCACCAGGACCCTGACCAGGATACACAGGACAGCTCATGTTCCATATATGACTTGGTCTAAAGGTTGGTCCGAATATCAGTCTCGATGTAGCCAGGCGACTTGGTAAAACGCTGATAAAGCATCTCATCTCATCTTTCAAATGGATCCTACTTGCTGGTAGCCTAGCGGTAGCCTAATGGTCCAGGGTTCAAATCCCACCTCTGCCAAGATGCCACGGTTGGGCCCTTGAGCAAGGCCCTTAACCCATGATTGCTTGGATTGTAAGACTGTATGAGTTGTAAGTCGCTCTGGATAAGGGCGTCTGCTAAATGCTGCAAATATAAATGTACACGTCTGACCTATAAATATGCGTTTCCTTTTGCTCTGGTCGCAGTACAAAGACATGGCCGGCCGTGTGGCAGCTGCACGTTCCCGTGACCCGTCCCTTAAATGATAACCATCCAGACGGTTGTGTCTGCACAGGCCCTGCTTTGACTGCCTATAAGGCTGGTGCTATATGGTGATGATTAATATCCTATCACAGACATGGACGCTGGCAGCATTCGAGAGAGGTCAGCCTCGTCATTAAGTTAATGTTCGCCTACAGTTCTGGCTAAACACAGCACCTTTTATGGAATTATTATAATTAGTCAAGCCATTAGGCTTAATGGGGAGTAATGTCCAGTTAGATGTTATTTGGTAAAACAACATGCCAGAGGCTGGAGGTGTTTTATTACGGCTCTATATTAAGCCCGCGCTGGAAGCTAGAAAATGTTTCCAGATCGAGGGCAAAAATTGGCTGGCGCTAATTCAGTTTCCACATCAGCCCGGAGAGGGACCACCCACTTGGAAAATAAGACCCGACGCGTCTGTGTGCTCTGCGGTGACTCAGGCAGAAGGGAGTTTTTCGACGAATACGATCCCGCCGCTTTTGACGGGCGAAATTAGGCTGCCTTGTTAAAAGCCGACGTTGTAATCCGGCGGCCGTTCGAGCAGGATACCTTCGCCGCTCGCTTTCACCGTAAACAACGCGCGCCGGCCGTGTAGATTAAACAACCCCCACCCCCCACGCCCCGATTACAAAAGTTAATCCAATTTAGCCCTTGCGTCGCCGGGCCGCATGCCACGGCTCGGCCGAACCCTCGATGGGCCGAGACGCTGTTGCGTTTGGACCGCGTGTAGTTCCCTTTCCAGTCGCGTGTTTGCGTTCGGGCTCCTTTCAGGCCCGGCCTTGGCCTGCAACAAGCAACAGTAAAGCTTTGTCACATGAACGGCGCGAGAATGTGCAGCACTGACTCTCTCATTCCTGCGGATGGGACTAGGCTTGTTAATCAAATGCTTTCCAGATCACACTTCAGCTCAGGTAATTACTCTTTCCAGGGGAACGGCTGCACATAAAGGCTTTTATAAACACACTCCAATAACTACTTTAATTGCGGCTCAGGACGGATAATAACCGAGCTGTTTGGTGTTTGCGTTGCGAGCTGAACAGTGTGAAATATGAACGAAACATCCCTGGTCGTGCTGTCCGTGAGATTTATGATTGCTTTTCAATGGGGTTTATGTCACGGTCGCTGTTTGACTTTGGTCACGGCCCATTTGCCTTACACAAGCACCATCCTTCTTTATTCGAGTGCGTGGTGTCGACTGTTAGTAGATGTTTCCCCAGGAAGTGTGTCCTCTCTCTCCAATGCCCCGTCCACCCTTTAGATAAACCTTTTATTGAAGATGATGCACAGGGCTAGAATTAAATTTCAGCTTTGCTAAATTTCAATCGCACTCAAAATAGAGTTTCAGGAATCCTGCTCCCGAGCTTATTGTTCGTTTTTTTTTAAAGCCTATCAATGTTTTACTTATTACCACATTAATGATTATACTATTAAGTCAACTCAAATTTATTTATATAGCACTCTTTACAACGGAGCATCGTCTCAAAGCAGCTTTACAATCTTATATGATCTTAAAACGGTAAATCCCAAATTGAGCAAACCTAGGGCGACAGTGGAAAGGAAAATCCCTGAAAGTAGAAGGAAGAAACCTTGGGAGGAACCAAGACTCAAAAAGGG
>JAVSBV010000049.1:5672703-5684504 GCA_033117975.1 Parotocinclus spilosoma
ATAGATAGAAGGAGAGAGAGAGAGAGAGAGAGATAGAAAGAGAGAGAGATAGATAGAAGGAGAGAGAGAGAGAGAGATAGAAAGAGAGAGAGGGAGAGAGACAGAGAGATAGAAAGAGAGAGCGATAGAAGGAGAGAGAAAGACAGATAGATAGAAGGAGAGAGAGAGAGAGAGAGATAAAGAGATAGAAAGAGAGAGAGAGAGAGAGAGAGAGATAGAAGGAGAGAGAAAGAGAGAGAGAGATAGAAGGAGAGAGAGAGAGCGAGAGAGAGAGAGAATGCTTCATTCATGACAGTGCTTGCTTAATGAGAGGCGAGTATGATGAGGGGAAGAGAGTTCATGTCTGCTGTGATAAATATGTCATTGTTCCCTCTCTGCCCTGTATTTGATGGAAGGAGGCCATTGTCCACCCTTGTTACGGACAAACTGATTAAATGTTGGCACTGATCAAGAAAAGGAAGGGGGGGGGGGGAGGCACATTATGTTGTTTTTCAGGGCATTCAGTGAAGAATAGCTCACTTCTAGTCTCACAGTACAAATAACTGTGATGTACTGTGGCTCGAACACTGTATTTGTGCCACTGATCTGGCTCTGTTAGATAAGAGAGGCTTGATGTGATGCAACTTCTCTCGGTGCAGGTGACATGTTTACGTGCACGTTTGAAGTTGGCTACCGCCTAATTGGCATTAATGAGATCAGATGCTTAGGGTAATGTGCTGGGAAAAGAACTGACGGCTATGGCTAGATGAGGAAAACATTTCATTTGATATATTGTAGCTGCGCCGATTCAAGTGCACTTTAGATTCTGTTCAGTATGAAGGTAGCATAGGGGTTAAGGTACGAGACTCTTAAGCTGAAGCTTCAGGGTTGAAGTCCAGACGCTGCTGGGAGTTCACATTGCCGCTGTTGAGACCTTTAGCAAGGTCGACGACCTTTAAATGCTTGTATGGACCGAAGGCCGGTCTTTTTTCGGAAGGGTGCAGCCATAGAACCACTTTTTTTCTGAATACGTGCTAAAGCGCAAAAAATTCAAATAAAAAATCAGTTGTAAGTGATGTGTGGGACTGTGGTAGCCTAGTGGTTATGGTACTGGACTAAGGACCAGAATGTCCAGGGTTCAAATCCCACCTCTGCCACAGCAAGGCCCTTAACCCACATTTGCTTGAATTGTAAGTCGCTCTGGATAAGGGCGTCTGCTAAATGCCATAAATGTGTTATATATGATTATTATACCAGTGTTGATACAACAAATCTTAAAGTGGCCTAAGACTTTTGCACAGTACTGCACATCAGTATTTGAGTAAGCGCTTGAGTGTCTTATTAGCAGTAAATTCTTAAATTAAAAAAAATTAAATAGAAGCGTTTTAACTATCGGCAGCATGAAGGCAAGAAGTTCCCGGGTTCAATCCCAGGGTGGAGGACCCACGTCTGTTCCTTGATGCCTCGTCTAGGGTTGTTCCTGCCCTTGCGCCCAGAGTTGCCTCACTATCATTGATGATTTCCTTTGCCATATTTGATGTCATTGTAAATATCGAACATGGTCTGATTCACCTACACGAAATTATGGCTCTAGTATGTTTAATGTTTTGATTTTAATTAAAGTCAGAATATGTAGCCGTGTCTAAAGACAGCTTGCTCTCTCTCCAGCTTGTCCTGTTACCTTTGCAGAGGGCGAGTCAAAAGGACATGCAAAAGCACACAGGACATGCTTTTATTTCAGAAACAAAGGGAAAATGACATAACGGTTGAGGGGACCTAACTTTTAGGCTATGTCCGGAACATGGCTGCCATCTTAAAATTGTCTGAAGAACCGCTACTGACGAAGAAACCTCAACAATAATAGTGTTAGCCTTGATGCAGCATGCGACATGTCCTGTGTCTTTTGACTCGCCCTGTATATAATCCTCACTATTTAGAATTCTAAAAGGTAATTCTTATATCGCAGACTGTATACGCCGGTACGTCTGTTAATGCACTAATTTGCCACGCTTCTTATTACAGGTCTGCGTGGTTTGAAATGGAGCCACAATAGTGGTTCATTTGAAACGCTTCTGTACGTTACTCCCACACACAGAAATCTTTTTGACAGGTTTGGATACTAATTGCTTCATAAACGTGAGTGATCATGTGACCCTGTAACATGGGGGTAGGATTGCACCCTGCTTATTATAGAATGGCATTTTTAATGAGGTGAGCCATAGGTAGCTTCAAATGCCTTTTTTTTTTGTTTTTTTTTTTAAGTTTACTTCGGTATTCGGTTGCTGTTAGCACTTCAGGGACTCTTTAAACACATCGAGGGAATGGGTGAAACCAGGACCAGAATGTGTGAAAGAATAATGACCTCTAGAACCGTAGACCGAATGCCAGTATGCAGAATAAGGCCGGCCATGGGGGTTGTGATAATGAGCGAAAAAACAGGTTTTCATTCTGCTGGCTATAAGCGTCGCATCTCCTGGTTGGCCACTGGTTTTGTTGTCAGGTTGTGTCGTTGGCAGTTCATATTTGAAACACAACGGCCACTTTATTAGGCACACCTTTGTATCAGTTTGACTTACCACCTAGAAGCACTATGAATTGCTCCATCTTTTTCT
Source organism: Parotocinclus spilosoma (assembly GCA_033117975.1). Lineage (NCBI taxonomy): Eukaryota > Metazoa > Chordata > Actinopteri > Siluriformes > Loricariidae > Parotocinclus > Parotocinclus spilosoma. The sequence continues at coordinate 5,675,295 of JAVSBV010000049.1, forward strand.
CTACATACCTACTTCTTGTACCATTTTCTCTGTCCTCTAATGGTCAGGACCAGCACAGATCAGGTCCTATTTGGGTTCTGGATCATTATCAACACTGCACTGACAACAGTGTGGTGGTGGTGGTGTGTTAGTGTGTGTTGAGCTGGTACGAGTGGATCAGACCCAGCAGCGCTGCATATTGCTCCTCCTTGTAGATGTAGTGTCAGAGACGGTAGGTCATCTGCTGTTGCACAGTTTGTGTTAGTCTAATCCTCTGATCACAGGATGCTTTTGGCTGGATTCTTGGTAGGTGGACTCTAGTCCAGCAGGGACACTGTGGTGGTTTAAAAGCTCATCAGCAACGGTGGGTTTGATCCACTCGTACCAGCACAACACATCAGGGTCAGTGCAGTGCTGAGAATGATCCACCGCCCAAATAGTACCTGCACTGGTCCTGACCATTAAAGAAGCCAGTAATTGGGACGAACAGCGTATGTAGGGAAACAACTGGACTGCAGTCTCCAACTGTAGAACTACAGTAACACACAATAAGCATACAAACAAGTGTGTGTACCTAATAAAGTGGCCGGAGATTATGTACGTGACAGTACACACAGTAACACAACCACATTGTTTTGTCACGTGCTTTGTTTTGCATTTGGTGTCTGAACACGGCTTTACCCCTCAGCTCATTATTGGGTCCATGGTTCTGTTGTTTATTGGCCGTACCGTTTAGTTTTAGCACTGGCTTGATTAGTCTCCGTTTATTGTTCAGTATCGCCGAGGTTTCAAGTGCATCACTGCCTGCGTACGTCCCTCCTCCCTGTTGCTTTGTGTTGATCGCCTGGTTTTGACCCTTACCTGCTTTATGGACTATGTTTATTGATTTTCTTTGATTACGCTCTCTGCCTGTTCTCTAGAGTACCCCACGGGCTCTGATCCTGATTTGGTCTTCAGTACTTTGCACACACAACTCTTTTGCTCAATCCAAGCCAATGCATTTCATTACAGTGCTTCTTTCTTATAACTTGTGAGGTTCTGGTGTCATTCTTGTAAAAGCTAGAGCTTTTCTACTGTACACATTCTACACAGATATCATGCCTGTAAGTGACAAAACACAGACTGGCTCGTTAAAGCCAAAAAAAACCATTGCATCATGTTGGATGCGGTCTGGACCTTGGGTCAAAACAACCATTGATCAGCCGAGTCGGTACATAGGACTCCAGCTGTCTGACCCAGAGTGAGTGACCAATCAATAGGATGTACAGATGGTGGCTCAGAGGGGGAAGGCGCTTTCGACTAGAGCTGCTAAATACTGAAGAGCGTCAGGACAATGAATACTCTGTGTGTTTAATCTCATTACCTAATATGAGAGGAGGCGATGTGACAGCAGCATCTGTTTGCCCAGTCACAACTGGCTCTGCTGCAGCAGCGTCATTATCTACTGTACGTTTTATGCCTAATGTTTTTTCTCCATGTTTAATGAATTAACACGTCCAGGCTTATTCCGAGTGCACTAGTGGCGTGTTTATGACGCCGTGACCAGTTTGTAGAGGGAAACCCAAGATGAAATGTAGCCATGGAGTTAGCATAATAACTGAAGTTGGCATTAGGTCTATTTCTCATGCTTCTGACATCCAGGACGTTTTGTCCCTGTGCATCACCGTGCTTGGTTCGTAGGGGTTTCATTTGAACTTTGGAGCTATCCAAATGTCATGTGACTCAGCACGCTGCAAACACTGACTCTCACCATGAGCTGAAGAAAATAAACAGCTTCTTGGATACTCGGTGTCACCAAACGCAAGTAAGCTCTAGATAAATAATCATTGTAATCAAGCAAACACAGACCGAAGAATGTCATGGAAAACATTTCTCACATTCAAAAATGCCAAATGTAAATCTACGGAGGTACATCGTTTTTGCCATCATGAACTTAGGTCTGTATGACTGGCCAGATATTGCTGACACACCAAATTCTCAAAACATTCTGAAAGATTTCCCTTTGGAATACTGGCAATAATCACGGCTGCTAACTTAAGGGCATGGAATGGGGGTTACTGCCAGGGCTGCAGCCCCCATTGATTCAAATTGTGGGACTGTGGTAGCCTAGCGGTTACGGTACTGAACTATAGACCAGAAGGTCCATAGTTTAAATCCCACCTCTGCCCAGATGCCACAGTTGGGTCCCTAAGCAAGGCCCTTAACCCACAATTGCTTGGATTGTAAAATTGTATTAATTGTAAGTCGCTCTGGATAAGGGAGTCTGCTAAATGCTGTAAATGTAAATATATAGCACATTTTTGGAATGGAAAAGTAATTAAAAAATAAAAGATAATAAAATAAAACATCTCATAACAGTGGATTAGAAATACATTTTATATAGTTAATCATTTATTCATTAGGGTAGCAGGGGCAACTTCAATTTGCAAACCCAGCCCCCCAACTCAAGTGGTCTTTGCACCAGACCTGGAACCGGATTTAGTAAAAGTGTTTTAAGAAAGAAACTCGACCTAAATGTCATTGTTAGGAAAAAAGTACTCTTCAAATAACTTTTTTTCTTAAATATTTTCTTAAGAACAATTCCAAGTACAAATTGTATTCTTAAAAACATTGTTGAACGTTAAGAAAAATTGTTATTCGTCAAATAACTTTCCTACTTTTTTCTTAAATATTTTCTATGTACAAATGGTATTCTTGAAAACAGTGTTCTTAACTGTTATGTTCTTAACCTTATGACAGCATCACACTTGTCCTAAGTTGGCTGTTAATGTTGACAAGGTAACAATCTAATTTTACAATTTAAACAGTTTTGTTATTTTAAATCCCTCTTATTTTCAAAAGTAAAAAAAAAAAAAAAAAAGATTTAAGTCTAAAAAAACAAAACAAAACAAAAACAACACTTCCACCATTGTTTTCTTGATTTGAGTTTTTTTCCTCCATTTTTTTTTGTTCTTTATGCAGATTAAACTAAATAACTTCTCTTAAGATTTCCTTTTTTTTTTATATTTGAGAACTTCCTAATTTATTTAATTATTATTATACATTTTTTTTTCGACAATTGCATTTAGAAACATTCTTATAAACTTTTTAGTGTTTGGCTTAAGAAAAATCTTTAGTTTATTCCTAAAAAAGCTTTTATGAATCTGGCCCTAATATGTTAAAAATTGAGCTTCTGCACAGTCAGTGTTGGTGCATGTGTGTGTGTGTGTGTGTGTGTGTGTGTGTGTTAATTAAAGCGCCAATTAAAACCTCTGCTTGCGCTCCTGCTAAGAATCGCTTATAAATTATAGCCAGAAGGAGCAAATATTTAAGAGCCTTTCATTTTTCACTTCACTAACACACCTGCATCTAGCATGAAGGCTTTAGATTTTGTTTGGCTTTAGAATACAATCGTGATCCGCCATCATGAACACTGCAATATTGGTAAATGTATATTTACGATTCCCCGTGCCCGTGTTGTCTTTGTGGAATGCATATGAGCGGTTTCGGCGACAGAACCCTGAATGAACACTTTAAACAGCGAGGTTGAGAGATGCACTCATTCGTCAGAGTATAGTGGCAGCTTTATGTAGCGCTGTGAGTCAGTGAACCAGCTCTTTATTGATCTCAAATCCCTCTCAGTGGTAAAACACTACAAGGTAAAGCCACTCATTTAAGGAGCAGATATAACACATAATATTAGTTTGCCTGGATATGGAAAAGCAGTTACATTCACATTTAACTCCACATAATCCACTGGTATTTAATTTAACATCCAAATAAACTTGGCATCCAAGCATGCCGTTAATTAGCCATTGTTTTTCATGCACTCCTGGTAAGTTACAGGGTTAATTACTATAACAAACTATAAATATATTACATCATTATGCCTGAAAATGCATTCTTATTACTTTTGAACATTTGCCAGGAATTTTAATTGGCGAAAACCAATATAGCCCAGCACTGTGGAGACCTGGGTTTGAGTCCCAGTGGTTCCATCTGGCAGGTTGGGTATCATACTGACACAAGATTAGCCATGTCTGAGGAAGAAGGGCTGTACAGGGGACAGTGACTCTTTACTCCTGTTCTCTACGGTGTTAGATTTATTCTTTTATTTATTATATATATACACACACTATAGTTTTATATTCAACAATTTATTATACCCATCATAATATTACATTATCCTTAATATTTTATAGTTAAATGTTTGTATTATACTTTCTTTTATCTACTATATTTTCTTTACACATGTCTTCTAATTGTTAGATTTAGCTTCTGTTTATTTAATCTGTTCCTAAAAATGCATTACTTTTGATACAATTCTTGCTTACTGACCGAGGAGGTGGAGTTCCTTTATAAAGCTTGGTCCTTAAGGTCACCTTTGGGCTGTTTTTCCTTGCTACTGTCACCCTAGGCTTGCTTAGTTAGGGCTCTGAGCCTAGACAGTTATAAAGTGCTATGTAATTCAAATCGGCTGGACTGCAAGAGAGACCCCTATAAATGGGGAAAAACATTAATTTACTACTTTTAAGTTTATTAATATCACAACCAGTTCTGCGAATCTCTGTGTTGGCGATTCGATTTGATTCTGATTTTTGAGGTCACGATTCGATTCAGAAACGATTTTTCAATTCAAATGGTCTATAAATGTGTTTGAATTATATGATGAAATGACAATGTAAACAAATAGAACATTTATTTAAAACAATACTTTTAGGTTCCTTCCTGTATCAAATCTTTTTGCATCATTTTCTATTTATACAAAAAAAGGATTGTGCAGAAAATTCTGTAACTAAAATGACCAGTATATGGTTAGCTTAAATAAAAAAAAAAATCTATCAATGAACAAATAATTCAAAATATATTCATACAAAAGTCGACCATAGTGCACTAGCCTTTAACCAAAAATAAAATACAGACTTCACAGTCTTTTTAACCATATTGCACCAACGATTGTGCTCATGTCAAGCTCTCTCTTCCCCGGGACATTGTAGAATCCAAAGTGTCCCCAAACACCGGCTTTTAACGACGACAGGGCGGGTCGAATCACGCTCTCCCCCTGCTCCATGCTAGCGGACTCCATTCAGAAAACGGTAGCTGGCTAACGAGATTGCTGTACGGTGGCCGAGTGGATACGTAACGCGATGTGCAGTACGCTCGGGAGTAGGAGCGCCAAAAAATAAAACTTAAACGTATTTTAAAATCGATCCTTTAAAGAATCGTTTTTTTTCAGCACCCCAATTTAACATGTCTCCCAGTACAGACTTATGAGTATGGAGGAGACAGCAGGAGACAAGCAGGAGTGCTGGACAAGGCCGTAGTAGGTCTGTAACACCTCAGCAGGACCTGTATCTGTTCATTTGTGCAAGGAGGAACATTGCAAGATCCCCACAAAATGACCTCCAGCAGGCCACTAGTGTGAACGTGAGCGAACCAAACAATCACAAACTGGCTTCATGAGGAAGACCTAAGAGCCCAACGTCCTGTAGTGGGCCCTGTGCTTACTGCCCAGCACCGTAGAGCTTGATTGGCATTTGCCAGAAAACACCATAATTGGAGCACTCAGCAGGAGGGGGTCAGCGATGGTCTGGTTAGGCATATACTTAGACAGATCCACAGACCTCTATAGACTAGACAACGGCACCCTGTCTGCTTTTAGGCTTCGGGGGACAATCTTTGGACCCATTCTCCATCCCTTTGCTGGTTCAGTGGGTCCTGGGTTCCTCCTGGTGCCCAGCCATGTAAAGAGAGAATGCAGGCAGTTCGTGGAGGATAAAGGAATTGCGGATAATTTTTTCGCTTTGGTTTTTAAGGTGTATTACATTTCACCCTCTGCAGGATGATGACTTTAATGATTTGAACTTGGTCACGTGGAGGTTCATAACATAGTTCCCAACAAATTAGGACAAGCCACGACTGGTGGTAAAAGGTCAAATCATGCCTCCTTTGTAGATTTTAGTAAACACTGACTCGAACAAACATCAGGAAAACATGTAGGGTGGGGTACGTTGGGCAAAGCCTTCGTGAAACCTTCCTCTGTTCCCTCGGGAGTACTTTATTTAACTTGAAATTAAATTAATGCCTTCATAAGCATTTCCAAGTGGTGCTGACACATTATATTAGATACCGTTGCTCTTGTTTGTGCATATGAGCTTCAGGCTGTACATGAATAATTTAAATACATTATTAAAGCCAGATGGTAGTAGACGTTGTGTTCCTGCAGATTATTGCTTGGCTGTTCTGATCAAGGCTACTCTACTGGCATTTTATGAAGTCTACTGACTAGTACTGGTGCAATTAAATGCTGATGTGGTAAGCATTTTATCCACACTCTGGGGTTGGGGGGCTAATGTGAAGCCCGACACTGAGGATTGCGTCCAGGTATTGAACGTCTTCGTACAGCATTAATGTTTAAGCGCATCTGGGTGCAGTTCCGCCTGTGCTTTGTGTGGCTTAGCAGTACCCGAACTGTATCTTGTGTCTAACTAGGGCCACGTTAGGGCAAATCTGAATTAAATACAACTATGGACAATTTCTGCATAAACTAAAACATAATCAGATTTTCAAAAGACTGCTTGAAGCAACTAAGACCAAAATATTGTATTTCAATACAATAATAAATATTGAAATATTAGACGCTGCTTTCGGTATCTGATGTGACCCCATTGCTCAGCTACAACTGTAAACATTTCTGGTAACTGTTGATCAGTCCTCACTTTGTCTTATTGGAATTTTAGCGCAATAGCTAAAACTTTAGCGTGTTGGTGGGTTTTCTTGCATCCACTGCTCCCTTTAGGTCCTTCCACAACATTTCCATTCGATCAGGTTCAAGACTTTGACTTGGCCACTCCAAATTTTACTCGTCTTTAACCATTCGATGGTAAGAACAATATGTTTTCAGTGACATCATCATGCTGCATGACTCTGAAACTGCATTCTCAAGAAATTCAGTTCAAACCCACTCGCACGTGGTATTTTCCTGGCCCAGATGCAGCAACGTAGTCCCAAATCATGACACTACCACCACCATGTTTCACAGGCGGGACAAGATTCTTGCACTGGCATGCAGTGCGTTTGTTTTTTTAGCAGTAACCCTTCTCATGTAAAGCAAAACTTCCTATTTCAGTCTCATTCATCCAAAAATCATTTTCCCAAAAAGCCTTCTGGCTTGTCCTTGTGTAATTTTTGCTGAGCAATGGCTTTCTCTTTTAAGCCCTGCTCTGTGAATATGTAAATCGTTAGGGCTGTGTTTCATTTTGAAAGTTGCTCTGGATAAAAGCGTTTGGCAAATGTAACCTCAATACCATTAGTCAGCAGCGATTGCGTTTCTTAATTGTGGTTATTATCGTCAATTTGGTTCGATCCCAGGGTGGAGTGACCTCGGTCATTTCTGTCCTCGCCGTGTCTGTGTGGGTTTACTCCGGGTCCTCCTGTTTCCTCCCACAGTCCACAGAAAAGCATATAATTGGACAATTATTAACGCTGATTTGACCTGAACTAAATGTGTGTGTAATACACACATTAATTCAATTCAATTCAATTATTAACCATATTATATTAACATTAACCATATATATATACAATAACCACACACACACACACACACACACAGTGTATAGATGTAACCTTTTGTGTGTCACTGAAAATCTGATGTCTGAGTCCCCAGAGATTTCTATTTGGTTTTTTGGTATTTGGTTATCGTTTCAATTTTCTTTCTTTTAGTTATTCTTTTAGTTATCGATTCAATTTTCTTAAATTGGTTAAAAGTATAGAAAACGACACCTAACTGGCACCGGATTCTTATTTGATCACGTTGTGTTTTTTATATGAAAGAAAAGTACTTTAAGTGCCAGGGGTATGACAGAAGACGGTCGATAACTCCTAAGCGCTGGTTGATGAAAATGTAAAATGTTTTATTAGCGTCACCCCCAGGATTGCTCAGTTTGGGACTGATCTTAGATAATATAAGGTAATGTAAAATTGTAACAGTAACAAAACTCTATAGAGATCTATAAAAAGCGCTAATAGAAATCAAATACTTTGTCTTCGGTACTGCTGCTCAATGGATAATTTCTCTTTTGGGGATCGTTCTCTGTAAACCATAGACAGAGGTGTCAGAAGAACAGAAGTTTTTTACGTTAAAATTTAAGTATAGCTTATATATTTAATTCCAGTAAAGGTACGTGATACGAATGCGCACTTGAAGTAAAAGCATTCTTTAAAAAGCATTTTACCCTTATTTTTTGAATCTTTTCTAAGGTACTCGTCCATAACAATGAGGGTACAAATCAGCCGTGTATTTTGTGATTTTATGAATCATCTGAATAAAAAATAAATAAAAATAAAAGCTTTGACTAACCACAGCAAAACAGAATACAAACATTTTCAGACACGAGGAACCAAAATACACCGAATACATTGTTGTTTTTTTTGTTTATAAATGCTGCCAAATGGCAATCTTCAGCAATGCAGAATCATAAAGATACTTAACCCAAGCAATAATCATCGACTCTCTATAACACTGTCACTGCATTATAGTCAAACAAACTGCAGCTTCACTATTTTTTTTAGAGCAGTTCTTTTTTTAAACACATAACTCATTAATTAAAAGAAATGTGTATTTCAAAATAATATGTATGCAAAACTATAATATACTTTGTAATATATCTTACATGTTCATTACAGAAATTGAATTCTGGGACATGGGAAAACTTCTAATGTCTTATTAACAAAACCAGAGTAAAGTGTGTGTGTGTGTGTGTGTGTGTGTGTGTGTATTTATACAGTCGATTACGGTTAATTAGACCACTGGTTAATGGGACCAGCCGCTTATTTCGGACCAAATCCTAAAGTACCGAAACAAATCCTATTATATACGTGTGATGTTATTTGCTTATTTGAACCAAAATTCCGCTTAATCGGACCAAAGAATACGACAGCGAGTAAGAAATTTGTAATATCCGTGGTTACCAAAGAAACTCTTCGTCTCTGGCATCACTACAACGCTCCCGAGCCACCTACAGGTCTTTGCCTAACATTTCCATTTATAACAAAAAGGAAGCCACAAGTCGTCACAAAAGCGCGTCAGATCACACTATGTTTTCACACTAATCCATAACCTTGATTGAACCTTGTCTGCACACTTGAAAGCACACTGGATAAGTTCTTCAGGCGTTTACTGGAATTTAGTAAGAACTTGTTTTTTACAGTATTATGCTTCACATGCTGAGTACCTATACATTGTGTTGT